>JAMPIO010000172.1:0-230374 GCA_024699865.1 Aphelenchoides fujianensis | reverse complement strand
TACAACACAAGCGAAAACAAACGCAATACCTGCTAGTGTTGCAGTTTGCTTCTTCGAACCAACCAATTGATTGTAGTCCTCGGAAGTTGAAAACAGTGTTTGCACTCTTCTCCACCGTTTAAAAGCTTTCCGATTGTTCCACTTGTGTTCTTTGAAGATCTGTCTTCAGTTCTTCGCACAAGTGTTGGACGTCGGTTGAGAAATCGATCTCCGCTTACACGATTGTTCACGTCAACTGCCGCCGCCCGTTCCCAGCGGTCGTGTCCACGTGCGCGCTACGCGGAATCCCGTCCCGAAACGACCGTTCAAACGTTCAACACTTCCCGGAAGCCCGCACGAGGACCGTGGGCACTTTCCATCGACGATACAATGCCGCGAAAGTCTTCCGGTCGTATTGTTTTCCGCCAACCGGCGGGACGGCCCTTGATTTCCGTCCGCCCACTTCCTTCTTTCGCCCCAATTTGCGCGTACGTAATTCCCGCGATTCCCACGCCTTTACGAAGAAACCGCCGGCCGGCGAAACGAAAGCGATCCGAGGACCGTAAGGTGGCTGGCCGGTTTAAAGATTTCCACGGAACGAAGATTAACGCGGGGGATGGCGGTCGATTGTTCGGCGGCGAACGGAATTCGCATGCCCGTCCGCTTACGGTCAGTCGCTTATTATCGATGCATCGAACGACCTTCTTCCTGCGCGCGCTGGAGGCGGTCGGCCATTTAAAAACTCAAAAGTGCGCGTGTGTCAGCTGTCAATAGGAACGGAGAGGACTAATGGGCTTGTTGATCGTTGCGACGTTTCCGTTGCGCTCATTCCCAAACATCTCGCTGCGTAATCGTCGTCTGCAGTTGCAGTTGCGCACGACGAACCGGACGGTCGGCTGTCGTCACCGACCGTAATCGGAGCGGATATTTTCGTTCGTGCGGATCAAAACAACCCCCTTGATCGGCGGGCAGCTTGGTGTTTGAAACGAACTGCCGGCACACTTGAAGGGGAGTTCTTTTTTGGGACGTCGCTTGGAGTAACTCATTTATGTCCACCTCCTCCTCCTTCCTTCTGCTCTCAAACATCACTCGTCGCGCCCCGCTGTGTCGCCGAAAACGTCATTTGATTCTCGGTTTCGAGCGTGAATTCGCAGCCCTCCTCCACCTTTGCATTCTAATCGAGTAAACCCCTTCCCTCCCCCCTCCGTACGGTAGGAGGCGAAGGGCGGAGTCCACGCGAGTTGGTGGGAGGCGGGCGTTCCCTCGACCGCATCGCCCGCATTCCTGACCGTCTGGTTCGTGAAGGTAAAAGGAGGGCGAAGAGGTCATTCCTGGGCTGTTCGAGAGCTCGTCCAGAAAAAAGGCGGTTGTTGTCCGATCACTTTGCGCTTTTCTCTTTGACTTCTTCTCATTCGTCTGCTCTTTCGTTCAACAAGCATCCGTGTTGTTGCCTCAACGATCTCCACACGCCTCACCAACCGTGTGATGCCCGCATCATCGACAAATTGGAAGTGAATTCGAAAGGTCATCCACCTCTTTGTCGCCAATTCCCGCCGGCATTTCGCGAATTAAGAAGGGAGGAATTGCGGCGACACCGAGGAGGAGGAGTGAATTTTGATGTCAAGCGGCCGACGAGTGTTGAACCTTCGGCTCACGTTCACGCTTCTCTAATCGGTCATCTGCGTTGAATAATTCCCGGGCTTTCGCTTCGGTTTGTGCCCTTGGCATGAATCTTTCATTCGGGGGCCGATCGCGAAAACAAACCCTTTTGGCCGCTCAGGATTCTGAGTGGGATGTCCGCCCCCATTTGCATCCCTCCGGCGAGCGGCCGCCGAAGAGCGAGAAACCAAAAGATCTCCGCGTCAAACGACAAGCAGCTCTACGGAGATTCCCGTTTGCAGGAATCTCCCTTCGATTCGGGATTGCGTGGAGATTCGCTCGCGTGTGCACGAGAAGCGAGCAGCCTCAAACATGCACGATGTTCGTCCTTTTGTTGTACCGTACGCTCGGCGGAACGCCCAAAGAATTCAGCCGTCAGTTCGACGATTGCGAGAGTGTGTGATTATCGTCGAGTCCCTAGCTTTTGAACTTGCACAACTTGCTCGTTTTCCTGCTCAAACGCTGATTGTTTCAAAAACGAGAGGGTGACGTTTGGACGAAAATTGCGAGCTGCTCGTCATTTTTGAATCAAAATTCGAAACGAAGGTCCTTTTTTAGTCGCTCGTTTCTAAACCGAGCAACACGAGTTGAAGCGGATGCTCGGCCGGCGGCGACAAACCCGCCGACCTGCTTCGGGGCTTCTGTTTATGGAAAGAAACGCCCCGCCCGCCCAACCGAGTGGTCAGCGGATACAGTTTCCTCTCGCCCCACTTGCAGGACCTCCACCTACCCGCCTTCACCTGCTTCTTGTACAAACCGAAACCAATTGTTGCTCGATTATTCGTCGTCGATGGGCACCGACCGGCATGCGCTCGGGTTTGCGAAAGCCGGTCGGCCGGCTAACCGAACGGCCGGCTAATTGAGACGGGCCCACGCATTCCGGCGAGCCGTACCGCCTGTTTTCTGCTTCGTACTCTCACCTTTTCGTTCATTCGAGCGGAAGTAAGCGGCAACAAAATGCCGAATGACATTCGCTCCCTTCCATCCTCCGCACGATCGTCAATTGGATGATGCGAATAGTCGGAATGTTCGGCATTCCACCGCCTCCTCCTCCTCGACTAGTCGTTTCGGGTCGAGTTTGACCGCGGGGCTCGTAGTCGGCGGGGTCTCTGCAAACAATGTTGCGTATTTCGCCCTTTGGTTATTACGTTCTGCTTTCCGAATGTTTAATCAAGGTCGAGACTTCCGGAATTCAAACCCGCTGCTCTGTGCAGCCGTTTGCAATCGGATCCTCGTTCCTGTGGGTTGTCGATTGCACAGCCCGGAGACGTTTTTTCACTTGAAGAATCAAGTGAACTCGTTTCGTACGAAACACTTGAGCTCTCTTCCATTAGAAACGGGGACCTCCCGCACGGCGTAATGATTGCGGTCTGTGGTGCTCGAAACTCGCCGCCGCCGCCGCCTCCAGGTGATTTTTGCAGGAGG
Organism: Aphelenchoides fujianensis; assembly: GCA_024699865.1. Taxonomy (NCBI): domain Eukaryota; kingdom Metazoa; phylum Nematoda; class Chromadorea; order Rhabditida; family Aphelenchoididae; genus Aphelenchoides; species Aphelenchoides fujianensis. The sequence continues at coordinate 227,311 of JAMPIO010000172.1, read as the reverse complement.
CCGAGCCGCGGGTTTATTTCGAGCCCGCCCGCCACCCGGAACTCCTGAACATTTGCATCCGCTCGGTCCGCCCTCGCTTTCGATTTGCATTTCCTCGTCCACCGCATCCCGATTTGGCGCGCCGATGGGACGAATTTGGAACGTGCTCGTGCATTGTGTTTCGATTAGACAGTTGCAAGCAGCGAGCAATCTCTTCGCTTCCAGGTTCAACCCATCGGCATTCGTGCACAATGCTGGGCAGCGTCGTCTCGCGCACCGCACTCTTCGATGCTCTCCGGCGTTCAATAGTCGCCGCCCTCGCCCTTCTGCTCGTCGCTTCTTCCACCGCCGCCGCCCCCGCGCCCTTCCTCTACGACATTGGGTGAGTAATTCAGACAACTGTTCGCAATCCTCATCTCTCGTTGCTCTTACAGAAACGACGTCCAGGGTTTGGATTCGGGCGCCGTCTACCGATTTTTCTACGTGAACCCCTTCCCGCGCAACGTCCCCGCAAGACCGCGCAACAAAAAGTACGACAGAAATTGTTTCTTCAGCCCCGTTCAGGTATACACAGATTTTATGAAGAATGCTTCAAACTGAGGACAGTGTAGTGCAAAGGTAATGCGGCTGCACAGAGTTCGGTTGCTCGCAGGTTCGATTCCTGCTCGGAGCAGTAATTCGAGCTCCGCTGTTCTCGCCCAACCCAGGCGGTACCGACTTCGGAAGCCAATGGGTACCCTGAGCAATCAGGGGAAGCTAGAGGGGCGCTGCCAGAGCTTGCAACTCGCACAGCAAAAAGCCCTTAAGTTAATTTGTGCCTTCCGCACTCACTTGAATCCTAGCTCAGACTCGAGATCCCTCATTTATTGGCCCAACACTTCACACTACAAGAGGCGGAGAGATGGAAACACGGGCGCTTCGTCCCCGGCCGCCGCCCGACTGACGAGCCGTGCGGAAAGAAGCGGGACCAAGAGACGGGGCGGAGCGGGCGGGTTTAACACCTTACCCTCCTTTTTTGAGATTGGAACTAGAGGGCGGAAGAAGGCGAGTGCGGGCCAAGAGTGCGGAAATGCAAATCAAAACAATCAATCAAGGAATGGGAGATGGAGGATGAAAAGGGGATGGTTTGAAGGAGTTGCAATTGCGGAGTTGACTGAAGTGGGAGTACAGAATAAGTGAGTACTCGAAACCGAAAGCAACGTACGCCTGCTTGAAGCAGTAGAGTACAGTTTGTTGATGGTCGATCACTCGACGGAATGCGTGTTGTTGTGAGGGGCGATTAGTTCGATGGATTTGTTATCACGAGTAACATCGATGAATCAAGAACCCATATACGAGAAGTGGGGCAGAATTGTGAGACAATGCGAAAGGTGTTAAACATGCAGACAGCGGACTCTCCTGACTTCAGCACGGAAAGCATTTCATGAGCTCGGCATCTTCGGGTAGACGAAGCGAGAGGAGATCCGATTGAAGTTCGGCGGTGTCGTCCGAAGAGGCCAACGGGTTCGAAGCGACACATCGGGCTCGAGGCGGTAGAAGAGAATGCAGATGCAGAAGACGAAGCTCGACTGTTGCTTGGAGTTTGAGATGAACGGCGATTTGACGAGCAGCGCGTGGTGATTCACGACGAGGAGGCGGAGAACTGCGTTGAGTGGATGGACGAGTGGGTAGACGAGCCGCGGATTTGAAGCGACGTATGCGGAGAGCCAATCCACACTTCACGGCTATCCACCAGGAGAACACACAGACAGACGTTGTTCCACGACGAACGGACTGTAAACGAAGGACGTTCGAGTACGAGAACGTGCAAGAGATCGGACATCAATCGAAAACCAGGAGGGGAACAAGAAGCGAACAATCGAGAACTTGCAGAATCAAATGGTTGAAGTGTTCGAAGCGGCGGAAGTCGCCGGGTTGATCGCGTGCAGATCGAGGGACGTCGAGAAGACGGGCAGAATGCAGAAGGCGTCGTGCGGCACGTGGGAAAGCTGGTCGATGTCCTTGTCGTGAAGACGATGAGGAACGGCTGGCGGCTGTCCACGAGCGGGTTCACGAGCGACGAAACGAGTGCGCAGAAGGATCAGAAGGGAACTCCTCTTTGCCCTCCATCGAAGAAGATGGCGCTTGGTGGGCGATCGGCTGGTGGCACGTCGGGCAGCAAGCGGGCTGGCTGAAATGAGAAGAATGAGGTGGGGAATGGAAGGCGAACTGATCGGGTGAACGAGACGAGGGCGCGGCGTTCGCGTACGTGTGCGGGTAAGAAGAAGAACGATTCGAGTCCGGATTGAAACGGTCGTTCGAATTGAATGTCGAGTGCAAAGACAGATGGAAATTTCGGTTCGAATTGAACGGTCGGGACTGAGAACGAGTGCGCGAGTAAAAGGAATTGCGAAGAGCATCGATCAACGATTCGATCTCTTCTTCTTCGTTCGTTCCGAGTGCTCGATCAAAGAAATGGGGAGAAGAGTGCTCTTGTGCGTGCAAAACATTTAGAGTACGAGTCGTACGAGTCGCACGAGCAGGAGAAGCGGAGGAATCCGTTCGTCGCTTAAGAACAGCGAGAAAAGACTCCATTTCCGTCGCGGAACGCTCAGCCTCGTGCATCGAGGTGCATCGAGAAGTGCGGACGTGCAGAGCAAGATCGGGAAGCAAACGAACGCGATACTCCTGGAGTGCGCGGGATTCCACGGCGGACATCGTCTGTCCTTGCATTGCCTTTTCGATCAACAATCGGAAACGTTCGGTGAACTCGGCGACACTCTCGCCGGGCTTTTGGAAGCAATCGGAAAGTTCGCTGAGTGCGAGGTCACGTGTCCACGTGTTCTCGTACCGATTCTTGAAGTGCGTAATAATTTCCTCAAAAGTTTCAGTCGAGTGTGCGGGATCGTTCGTGATGTGTGCGTAGAATTTGCGGGCTTGACCGTCGAGAAACGACTTGAACAGGTGCATTTTCTGGGTTTCTTCATTTCCTGCCAATGGGTGCAAATCCTTGAATTTCTCCAACCAATCCGAAAAGTTCTCGTGTTTCGAACCACAGAAAGGTTTGAGATTCAGGCAGTTGAAGTTCGTCATTGTAAGAGTGCCAACAGCAAGAGGGCGATAATCGTGTGCGGGTTTCGGGTTTGCCTTGTGTGCGTCATGCGACTCGTTGTAAACGTGAGCCGTGTGTGCGGATTCCAAAACAGAAATGCGTGGAGGGAAATGCGGATCCCCGGAGGGAGCGGCCATACGGTAAGACGTGGGCAGACCGCAGAAGAAGTTGAACTCACGAACGTGATCAGTGGGATGGTTGATCGGAATGCATGCGGAAGAAAGAAGCGGTGCGGTGAAATCCGCGACGTGCGAGCAGACCGGACGGCCGGAAGAAAAGAAATCCATTAAGCACTTAACGGCGGCCTGCAGGGAAACGTGTGCGTTTTCGCTCTCCATCGGAACGCGGGCGACGTGCGAAAGAAAAACGAACGTCCATCAGCTGGAAAAATCGAGTGGCGGCTTCAAGCTCACAAAACTAACGGATCGTTAAGAAACGTGTACAGTAGAAAGTAGAATGCTTGCAATCAGCAAGTACGTGTACTGGAAAGGTGCGAAGGCTGCAGATGAAAGAAGTGTGCACACAAGCTCGTGAATCAACGTGTGCAAAAATAAACGAAACGAACGTGTGCAGAAATGAGGTGGTCGACACGTGTTCGTCCTTGGGCGATAACAAACACGAAAACCGTTCGCGAATATCTGTGAGGTGAGTCAAGCGGGAGATATACAGAGAATAAAGCGGTGCATCGCCCATAAACGCGTTGTTGTTCCTGCTTACCCAATTCGCGCGGTCCACAGTGCGGTCTGGACTGGGGCGCGAGGTGGGGACACAGACTCGCTGCTACCAGTTAATGGGTGCCTTCCGCACTCACTTGAATCCTAGCTCAGACTCGAGATCCCTCATTTATTGGCCCAACACTTCACACTACAAGAGGCGGAGAGATGGAAACACGGGCGCTTCGTCCCCGGCCGCCGCCCGACTGACGAGCCGTGCGGAAAGAAGCGGGACCAAGAGACGGGGCGGAGCGGGCGGGTTTAACACTTACATATGCTAAACCCCGGTCAAAAAACCGCGACCGGTGCCCCTTCCATCGCGAAAGCGATTAAAACAAGGGGGGGGGTTTTCGTGCTTTTTTCGTGCTTTTCGTGCTTCAAACTTGTCCACTTTCAGTGCATGCTCTACAACAACGCGCACAGCACGAACGACCTGATCTACCCGCCGAACGGGCGGAAATAAGCGAGCGAGGCCGCGTGCACGTCTTCAGCCGGTCGTGTTTGCAGAAGCCGCGTCTTTTCATCGAATTCGATCTCCGTTCTGTTCCTCAACCGCTTGAATCTCGTGCCCACCTGCGAGTTCTCTCGGTTGACTTCCATTTATTTTCTGTTCATACGATGAGTGTGGCAATTGTGAAGAACAAGGATCTCTCGGCTTATCACTCCTTCCATTGCTGTTCGGATATTCACCATAAATTCAGATCAACTTGAAAGAACATGCCCGGTGATTTCTTGTGCACCGACCACCGGCTAATTACCGGAAGTATTTACCAAAGGAAGGAAGTACTCGTTAATGAGCTGAACCACTCGGTCCGTTGGGCGAGAGTGACGCGGACGCAGGCGGATGTGCCCAATTGTCTACCGGTCGACCACAAACTCATGTCCATGTTTCAAGTGACGTGTTCAAACAGCAACAGGAAGGGCATGTGCGTAAAACACGTTCGCTTGTTCGAATGCGGAGCATCAGAGGTCAGCGGGCGGCTGACGGAACGCTCGTCGTTCGAAACGCCTCGCGATTCGGAAGCCCCGCGTGCGTCTTCGGCCTTTCAACTTTCGCGTTCCGCATATTCATGAGCGGAAAGAAGGCGGTTGACGTGGCCCCGCAGCGTTCAAAGCGCCCAGATTTCAACACCCAATAATTTCTGCTGCTCAAAGGTGAACGAATGACGAAACAGATCGGAATGCTCGTTTGAAAGTCAATCGAACGCAATAGATCAAAACAAATCAAAATTTGTCCGCTTTAATGTCCGACGGAAAGGCCCCGCTGGCCGGTCGGCCTTCAGGCCGCGAGCCGCTGGCGGGAAGCTCGCAATCAGCGGAATTCCCGCCGATCGCCGCCGCTTCGCCGCGATCTCGACCGCTGGGATCACGATTTTGACCCGCGGGACGTGAATCCGCGATTTTTCGGTCGAAAAAGCCGGCAGTTCTCGGAGCCGAATGGAAGCGAACGGACGGCTGATTCCGGGGTTGAATTCGGCGTACGGGGCGTCGAACCAGTCGATCAGTTTGTTTATGCAAAATACCCGGCTTTACTTGCGGCTCACGAACCCGCTCGCTCGCGGCGTGTTCCTCATTCGATTGTCCGCCCAGCCCAACGGTTAACATCGCTTCTACTCGTAGTTCTAATAAAATTGTAGTCAATCGATTCCCGTAGATTAGTTCTGCTTATTCGCCTCTTTGCTTTCCTCTTCTCTCTGGCCATCATGTTTGCCGAACTGCAACAATTGGTAAGCCGCATCGAATTCGTTGTGTTCGAATCGAAGTGACCTCATTCGATCGGAATGAGGCCGGCCGGAAGGCGAACGTGGCCGAGCGGGCGTTTAGCCGTGAAACGGGAGGTCGCCGAGCGGACGAACGGCGCACGGCGGCGAGCTCAAACAAGCAACACAATAGCGGGGCGGCGGTGGAGGAGTCGCGCAAAGGTCGTCGGAACGAAAGTGAGGCGGCGGCGGCGGCGGAGGGAGGGAAACGCGCGCCCGATTGTTGTTGTTGCACGCTTAAGAAAGCGCGCCCCACCGCCGGCATCGCGATCCCTAACGTCGCCCGCTTGGTGTGCGATCGATCGGCGCGTATCGAGTTTGCGGGTTCCGTCCGCACTCACCCCGCTTGCCCGCCGCTTCCCGCCCGCTCGGGAGGCGGCGGAAATGCGTTAGCAGGCGGGAGGACGGAAAGAAGGACGAGGAGGGGGTGAGCGCGACGAGCAGTTCGGGCGGGCGGCGAGACGGACGGGCTCCTTTACGCCCCCCAATCGCACTGTTCAATCTCTTGCCCAGTTTTCAGGTGCGGGCCGAAGGCGCCGTCAGCCCATCAGCAGCAGCAGCGGGTTCCGAAATGGACGAGGCCAAGAACATGGCGCTCCTGTTCTTCATGGATCACTTGATGCAGAAGAACGGGCGGCGCACCATCCACGACCTCAGCTGCCAGTTCGGAGCGCGCGGCTTCACGCAGGAAATGCGCGACGCCGTGGGGACCACGCAGGAGGGCCTCACCGAGTTCCTCGCCTCCTACCCCTCGCTGTTCTCCGTCGATGCCGATCACGTCATCTTGCGGGGCTTCGGCGAGATGGACGGCAAGAATCACCTGATGAAGATGCCGGGCACGGGCCGACAGCGGGACTACGAGCACGAGGCGGTCGCCTTTTTCGAGGGCAAACTCCAGAAATTTGGTCCCGAGCTGCAAGTGAGTTCTTTTCAATCCGTTTCGTGCATTTCTTGTCCCGGTTTAGATCAAAAGTCTGCTCGGTCATCGCTCTCAGGCGGCGCCCGAGGTTCGCCTCGTTTCCGGGCGGCATCTGAAGGAGTTCTGCGAGTTCCTCCAATCCCAAACCAACCACTTCATTGTGGACGGCGACCGGGTGCGCCTGAAGAACATGCCGGAGCCCTCGGAGGAGGTGGTCGAGTTGGACGACGAAGGGAAGCCGCTGGTGGGCGTGAAGGCGAAGCAGGCGGCCGTCGACTTCCTCAAGGGGGTGCTCGAGAACGTGAGTTCCCCGTCTTCTTTTCATTCATTCCTGTTCGCTTCGAATTCAGAACGAAGACGTCCCGATCCCGCTGGAGAATTTCTACCGCCGCTTCTGCGAACGCTTCCCGCATTCCGTGCGGCAGGAGGTGGCGACCAACCCGAAGGAGCTGCTCCAGTTCCTCAAGTTGAATCGAAACATCTTCTTCATTCGATCCAACAAAGTGTCTCTGGTGAAGCTGAAGCCGGAGGACGGCGAGTCGGAGAGCGGCCGCTCGACCACAAGTGCGGACTCTTCGTCGGACAACAACAACGTCCTCTTCCCGCTGAGCCGCGAGAATCTGCACCGCGTTCACTTGGTTTCGTCGCTGCGGACGGCCGTCGACACGGTGAACAACCTGCGGAATGATCTCAACGGCCAACTGGACCGCTTCCTCGGCCTCGACTTCAAGGTCGTTCAGTTGGGCAGTGCGAGCTCCGAGGAGTTCCTCTCGATGATCATCATTGCGAGTACGAGCCGAATTGCGATCTTCGACCTCGCCCACTCGGACGTCGTCCTCATGGAGAGCGGGCTGAAGGAGCTGCTCGAGGCGGCGGACGTGCTCAAGGTGATGCACGACGTGAAGCGAGTCACCTCGCTGCTCGCCCATCGCTACAACCTGACGTTGAAGCGGGTGTTCGGCACGCAGATTGCGCACACGATCATCCAGCACGACAAGCTGAGCAAACCGCTGGCCGAACTCCGAGCCATCAGCTTCCTCAACCTGCAGCGGGTTTACTACCCGCAAGCGCTGATGAACAGCGACGTGACGCCGCGCAAGCTCTCACAAGCACCAACGTGAGTCCTTTCACTCGCTCTTTTTAATCGTTCGTCAACGATTTCAGCTGGGGAACGCGGCCGCTGACCGACGACCTCATGCTGGCGGCGGCCGAGGAGTGCCACTGCATCGTGACGGCCCTCTACCGCCTGCTCAACTCGCAGCTGCCCGACTCGTGTCGGCGGCTGTTCGAGGACAAGTGCGCCGAGGCGACCATCCCGCCGCCCTCGCGGCCGCCCTCCACCGGCAACCTCGCCGCCCCGACCATCACGTCGAACGGATCCTCTAGCAACTTCGACTATCCGCCCAATCTCTACCGCCCGCCGGCTCGCCGCCAGTCCTCCACCACGTCGAACACCTCGCAGCAGGGCGGCGGCAGCACGTCGCCGCATGGAACTGCCCGTCTGATCAAACAACACTCCTCGCCGGGCCACTGGCCGAACGCGAAGCCCAAAATGGTGGACACGAGCACGCAGACCTTTTCGACGGGTGAGATCACCGTCCTGAACGTCTACTACGACACTTGACGATCCCCCCGCATTCCACTTGTTGTTTGTTGTTGATTAGAAGAGGCTATTAGGCAGAAAATCGTCTTAATTCTACCCAGTATTCCCCCGTTTCAACTAGTCCCTGCTCAATGAGTATTCGTTTTACTTTTCAAGCAGTATTTCGCATCCTCCATTCGGTCATTTCCGCCTTCAAACTTTAACTACGGGCTCTCTTCGTGCTCAAATCATCGCTGTTGATCAATCCGTCTTGAATTCAACGGTAATCACTCGGGATTCCCTTGTTTCTATCCGCCTTTCAACTCTTCCGCTGGGTTTTCGACGATCGTTTCATCTTCGAGTTGTTCCTTCGCCCACTTCCTTTCGGTTAAACGAGTGGGAAGCCTGTCCTTCTAATTTATTCCTCCGCGAACGAATGTCTCCTCCTATTTGTTTGTTCCGCTCGGTTCTCCCCGCCTCCGAATGCTCAGTCTATCCACGACCATCCGCCGAATAGTCAATGCGAAAGAAATCACTCCGAATTCTACTTCGTCCCTACCTACCCTTACAGTTTTATTTCCAATGAAAGAACGACAAGAATTGTGGCGAATAAACGAGTTCTCCACAACCACCGCCTCATTTGTCCACCGACTGCGCATCGCTGGAGAGCAGCTGCAGACCGGACGAGTGGATGTCGTTGTTGTAGGCGGCGGTGTGTCGAAAGCGGGGCTTGTTCCCGCGATACAACTCGCCGTAGTGGTGCAGAATGGAGGGCTTCGGAGCGGGACTGCTGTACGAGAGGTCCGTCTTGTACGCGTGTCGTTGGGGCGAGTTGTTCAGGTAGGACTCCAGCTCGCTCTCGTCCTCCAGTCGCTTTTGACGTTGACGTCGTCGTTTCAGCAGGTAGCGATGGGGTTTTTTGACTGAAACGAGCAATCACTCACACATTTCCGCGACCTATTGGTAACTCACCCGCGTACAAGCACATCTCGAAAAGGAGCTCCACGACTTCGGCGAACGTGATCAACGAGAACCCAATACAAAGCCCGATGTTACCGCCGAGATCGGAGAAGAGGTTGACGAGCGTGTAGCCGGGCGTTTCTTTCAGCGTCTCGTAGTTGAGCTGCTCGTAGAAGATTTCGATGTAGGCGGTGTTCAACCTAAAGAAGAAGAACGGAGTGAATGCTCGAAGGACAAGAGACAGACCGGTAGTATTCCGCGCATGCTTGCGAGTCGTTTGCAATGTTCAACACCTGCTCGCAGTCCGCTCCAATGTTGAAGTTAAGGGCGGGCCAGGCGGCTGCCGAGTACTGCAAGCAGCTGAATTGATTGGAAGGTGGGAAGTGGAAACAAACCGCCGTCTCGAACACGTTCTCCGTGCACGGCTGCACGCACTTGCAGTCGTGCGTCAGTCGATGGAAGCCGCCCAGGACGGACGTTTGGTTCATCAGGCAGTTGCGTTCGACCGCATTCCGCACATCGCACGCCTTGTCGCTCTCGGTGGGCAACGGGAAGCGGGGATCACCGCAGTGGCATCGCTCGATGATGATCTGCTGGAAGCAGTTCCGATAGCAGCCCTCCGGCGAATAGTGCTCCGCGTAAATGTAGTTCTCCGGTCGGAACGTGTCGCTGCACTGTCCGTAAGGTTCGTCCAATCGATGCAACACTTTCGTCTTCAACCCGAACGAAGAAACGAAGAAGACGGGCGCCGAATAACCGAATGTGTCTAAAAGACGTCGAGTGTTCGGTTGATGACTACGACGAAAAGAAGCTCACCCGGAAAGGGCTCTTGATCCTGTTCGTGGACGACTAAGCGGATGCCCGCCGCCTCGGTGGTGGGCAGGTAGTCGGATTGATTCACGTTGAGCAACAGCCGCAGTCCGTACATCGGACCTGCAAGCGGGATGATTGCTCTTCAGTTCCCCGCTCATTCGATCACCTGCACGCGAGTTCTTCAACTCGACGGAGTCGTTGAAGTTGAACGTGTAGCAGTTGCCGAACTCGGGGTCCATGTGCAGTTGGAAGTCGCTGCAATCGGCGAAAGCATTCATTACGAACAACCTCGCAAAGATTTACCGATCCAAATCGCAGTCCTCGGAGTTGAACGAGCAGCGCAGAACGAACTCGTCCAGCGTGTACGAGAGATTCTGCCGCACTTCTCGTGGCATCGTGGCGACCATGAAGATCAGGTTCTCCTTCGCCTTGATCGTGATCGCTCCAAGGCCCTTGCTTTCCTGCAGGAAGGAAAGGGATTAGTGGAAAGAATTCGAAGAAACGAACCGGAAATCCCGCCGAAGACGTCGCTCACTTCCGGCGCGGGAGTGGGCGGTTCGGTGGCCGGAAAGACGCGGTACTTGTCCGGATCCCACCATCGAACCTCTTCGTCCTCCGCCTTCACAATGCAATAGTGGGAGATCGATTGACAGATGCATGGACGAGGGATGGGCTCCGTGAGCAGCGAGGTGATGTTCGGCTTGTCGGGATCGTCGCACGTCTGCGAGTTCGAGCAGTGCATGCACGTCTTGGCCGACCAGACGGCCGCCGGATAGCACGGCCACACGTCGCCCGTTTGCGCGTCCTCGTAGCAAATACAAATTGAAATGTTGGTCTAAGAATAGCAGCATTAGAAGACAAGAATTGAACGAAGGCACGTACTTCAAGTGGATTCCGTTGCGGAACGCACTGATCATCGGGGGAATTACAGACGCACTTTACGTAGACCGGCTGATAGGTGACGAACGAGCGTTTGCGACGCGACAAGACGGCCTCCGTGTTGGACGCGTTGGAGTGAGTGGAGACTGCTCGTTCGTACATGAGGAACTGCAAACATAAGGAGTGATTTAAGCCGCTCCTGCTTCCACCCACTCCCTGCTCGAATTCCTCGTATTTCTTGAGTTCACTCCATTTGAACGCATTCAAATTACACAGAGTGGCGGCGGGGAACGGGGGCTAAAGGCAAGCATGAACTACGAGAGAAACGAACCCAGGGGAAGAACAAACCGGGCTCGAATTTAAGCTGCATCTCAATGATCGTCCGGTAGGTGAAGTAGTCGCTCATGGTCAGGTAGGTTTGAGTGCAGAAGATGATGAACATGATGCTCGTAATGCAGCTCCACAGGTAGGGGCCAAAGAACGAGTGCGTTCCAATCATGGGAATCCCGTGGGAAGAGGTGCGCGCGCAGAAGTCCACGAGAACGTCCTTCAGCGAGTGATATGCTTGCGGGCCCTCGGAGTAGCGGGAAAGACGGTTCGGAGCGATTCGAACGGCGCGACGTCCGGTAGAAGCGAATCTTCGACATCTCGTCGTTGTCCGCGTACGGCCCCAAGACCATCCCCTCTGGTGGTGTCGCGCATCACCGGCAGCTGAATGCGAAGCGAGCGGCCGGAGGCGACGGACGGCCGCGTGACGGAGCTGCGCGGCAGAAGGGCCGGCGGCGCGCTGGTGATGCTGCTGTTCGTGGAACCCACGGATCCCAGCTGCCGCTTTGGGCGGCAGGCCGTCGGCTGCGGCCCGGCGAACGGAGGCCGCTCGACTGGACGACGCGACGCTGCTGCTGACCGTCGACGATGAAGAGGCGCTGGGGACGTGAGTCGCCGTCGGCCTTCCAGACATTTTGGAGCCCATGCAGCATCACTTGCCAGGCGCGGGGATCAGGACGTCGATTCGCCTTCAACCAATGCGAACATCACGGATTAAAGCGATCGTTTGCAAATGGAGCGACTGAGGACGAAGGCCGGAATAATTTGCTCGAATCTCGGCAATCGTACAGCAAAAACGGAAATGCAAAAAGGAGGAAATAATCCCGTTTGGTCGCCCGACTAGACACTCCGCCCGCCCTCCCGCCTCCTCATCAACGGGATCCGCCGGCCGACAGTCCCGCCGAGCCGCCGAGAGTGACCGCTGGATTTCGTCGACGGGAGCTCGTGTTCGGCCGTAAGTGTCCGCTGCCCGCCGGCCGCCAAAGACCAACGATTCAATGAAGAAGAGATAAAGCAAACGAGTGCCGAATTTTCATCCACTCCTTCCGCCTTCCGCCCTCCCCCTTCATCCTCCTCTTCGTTGTGTCCGCCGAGCAGCTGATAGACGAAGCGGTCGGTGGAAGAATGATGGGCCCGCCCCGAAGGCGACCGGCGAGCGCCGACCACTCGGCCTTCTGATGCCCCGACCGAAGTCGCGCCTCTCCGCCCCCACAGGACTTGTGCGGGGTCGGCGGGCGGGCGGGCGGATCGGAGCGGCCAATTGACACTCCGGCGGCAGCGACTAACCGCCGAATAATGGCGCCCCTATGAGCATCGGCGCATTGGCCGACGGCATCAAGGAAAAAATTATATCAAACACAAACCGCTTCTTTTTAGTCGCCGACGGCACAAAAAACGCCTCTCCCCCGACTGTACGGTCGCCGCAGGCGCGCGGCGACCAGAAGCCAAAGGCGACCGCTTGACCGCCCGAAATAAACGGCCTTGTCCTCCGATTGCTGACGTCTGAACGGCCAACAATGCTCGCCGTTCAACACAATCCTCCGTTTCCTCGAACACACTCCCGATTGGCCGCCCACAGGCGAGAAGCCGGCCGACCGGCCGCCCTTTGTGTGTTCCGACGACCACCTGCGGCGTTTCCGTTCGGCCGTCCATCGGGACAGCGACGATCTCAAGCAGCGCAACCTCGCCGGCTACCGCAAGAACGACGTCTTTAGCAAATGACTTCCGCCTTTCAACAACCAAAGGTGAACTCGCATTTGTACACGACTGGCGGAACTAAAGCAATGGACGGTTTATTTCGTTCGCGTATTCCGAATACAAACCTCTGAACAGTGCAAAAGCTTAAATGAATGGCTCAAGAATACGAAAAGGCATGAAGGAAAGTGCCCGCATTGGGACGAAAGGAGAGTTGAACACTGAAGGAAGTAGATGAAAGGAATTGGAGGAGTGGAGCGCAAACAAATGACTAATTGTGAACCAAATGGACGGCAATCGACGATTAAAAGCTTTTGTGTGGTGGCTTCAATGGCATAAAGGCGCATGGGGTGAGGCCCAACAAACGGACGAACGGTTTTGGCAGCGAATTATGCTCCTGCATGTGTGCGGACAGCCAACCGTTCGGCTCAACGTCCCGGTCGGGCCGGGCGGCTGATCGGCCGGTTGACTTCGACTTTGGCCGGATTGATGTACGAGAGAAGCGTGGGGCCGTCCAGCTTGTCCCGACTGTCCACTTCGATCTGCAAACAACAAAAAAGGAATGAAAGCGAAAGGACGAACCGCTCACATTCTTCGTGACCTTCACTCCGCACACCCGGAACACCTCGTTCACGAACGGCGCCTTGCAGCTGGAGAAGAGCATCAACTCCTTGATGGTGCACGAAACCGACGGCGGGATGGAGTAAATGAAGACTGAAAAAATGCGAGAGTAAACGAAGGAATGGATGGGAAAAAAAGGGACAACTCACAGATGGGCTGATCGTCGGCCTCTCGGTAGCGGTAGAAAGTGTAGCGGGGCTTCTGACGGGAGATCTTCTTGCTCAGCTCGTTCACGGGCACGGTCGCGTGATGACCTTCCAGTTTGATCGCCTCGTTCAGCGTGTCCACGGACAGCTGGACGAAATCGAGCTCTCCCTTTCGCGAAGTCCTTCAGCAAGGCGATCGCGTCCTGATCCACGGGAAACTGGACGCCGCGCAGGAGGGCGCGCGATTGGGCGTGCGGCTGGGGCATGTTGACTTTGTCCTTGGAGACGGTGCTCAACTCCCGCTCGATGTGCGTGTACGGGAGGTCCGCGTCCGGCCGGCCGCTGCGTGGACTGAATTTGCGGTCCTTCGAGTCGCTTCTTGAACTTCTCCAGGTCCAGATCCTGCGGATTCGAGACCTGCACGTCGTGGCGGATGAAACTCGGCCCGAACTCGTTCTTGAAGGTCGCCTTCGTCGCGGCGAGCAGCATTTTGTCGCGGGTGGGCGCCTTGTCGTCAGCGAAACTGCAAATCGCGGCAACTACACGGATATCTCGACAAATCCGCACGCACCTGATCAACACCCAGTCGTGGAGGCTGTCCAGGCGGAAGAGGATGAAGCACGGCTCGTAGGAATCGACACATTTGGGCAGATTTTTGCTCCAATCGTCGTGCCAATCCTTCGACGGGCCCGTCCAGTGGTTGATGTTGATCTTCTCTGAATTCGCGAGCATACATAGAGAAGAAAGGAACGAATGGACTACCTTTGTTGATCACGAACTTGGCCAAACGGACTTTGTCCCGCTTGCACTCCTCGAAGAATTTCTTCAGCTCGCCGTCCGCTGAAAATTTCAATTGTTCCGTGCCGAAGGGAGGCGAGTGGACGAACCTCGAATCCCCGTCTGACAAGCCATGCCGCCCTGCAACCGAGGAAAACGATGAATAAAATCGATTCGCAACGGAAATAAGCGCCGCGATTCGTTCAACCGCAAAATTGCCACGTTTTTATTAGAAGAAACAAAAGACGCTGCAAATTCCCCAGGCCGAACTCAAAGCCTGCCTCCGGCTTACTCGACGCCCAATTGCCTCGCCCATCCGTCCGCCCCCAAGATTTCGAACTCCGCAAGAAATCTCAATGGCGCACATCCCGCGGGCGGACTGCTCCCAGTCGAGCAGCGTATAAACACGAGCCAGCCTCTTCCACGGGCTCTGCGGGCTTTCCGCTTAAACGATGCGTGAGGTCCCAACGGAAATTCGGCGCCAAAGTTCGCCGCGTTCGCAAAATTCCAATTTCCATTTTTATTCGGGATTTCCGCTGAGAAGCGTTCGCCAAAAAATTACGAACCATTAGAACCCAAGAATTCAATTAAATCGTGTACCTGAAGCATGAATGCAATATTTTTGTTATTTTCTCAGCCGGTCGTGATTTTTTGCAAAAGGGATTGTCAGTTTCGTGTTCTCCGACCTTGAATGCATCGGATTGGTGGGAAATAATTCCAATTCTCGTTACTTATTTTTACCCCCTTTTTCTAATTCCCACTTTGCGGACTCTCCGTTTTAAACGATGCGTGAGGTCCGAAAAATGCGGTCCGCAGAGGCCAACTTCGTTCACACACGCCGAATCGATCGATATACTTTGTCTTCCTCGGCTCTCCAAGCCGAGACTCGCTGCCTTTCCCGTTACTTCCGCCTGCTGAAGGCACGGCAGATGCACTGGCAATGGGAAGGAAAGTCGAAAGAAGTTCCGACACCTCAGGAATTGAAGTTTATTGAAGTTCCAAGGCTTTAGATGGAAGTTCTAAGGATTCTTTGCACGAGAAATGAAGTTTAGAGCGTTGCTTGCTGCTAATGAAAATATTTGTCGCAATGTTTTCGGCCATAGCCACTCAACTCATCAGCGACTGATGTCGACGGCAGAAAGTTGGTTGTTTGAATGGTCACGAAGAACGAAACAAACTGGAGGTGACGAACTAGGCAGGCAAGAAGCAGAACACGAAGATTGTTCGCTCATCACTGGGACTACCAGGAGGATCTTAGGTGTTCAGGTCAATCCCAACCATTCGATTCAATTGTTGATGTTGCAGACAGAACACTGGATAAAGACAAATGCGGCATAGCTCTTTCCGATTTGTTCCAACAACAATCATGACTTGTTTTTGAACTGCAGTGGAACATTCGAGAAGCGACGACCGACGTGATCAACGCGATCGAATGTTCCGTCGCGTTCGGTGGCCGCCTTCTCGTCGTTTACCCACTTCCGTTTCCCTGATTCATCGACGCGCTCGAGGGGATCGCGGTCACGAGCGAGGCGGATGTGCGGCCATTCGCTCGAGGTCCCGCGACCCGCCCTGATCGGGAGGCGACGATAAGCGAGAGGGGATCGATGAGAAGAGGCCGCCTTCCGTCCCTTCATTCGCATTCGATCCGCTCTGGCGATCAGACGCGTCCTTTTTCCGCTCTGCTCAACTCGCTTCGTTTCAGACGAGATGGGCATCACGCTTCATCTCAACTGCTGTTTGTTCGTGCTGTTTGTCGGACATGCCGGACTGTTCTGGCACAACGTCTCCACCGGCTGGTGGGATGTCGTGATGAACTACGTGAGCTCAAGACAACCTTAGATCGGCCCTCAACACTTTTCTGCTTGCAGGAAGACTTCTCCGAATGTCAGTGGGCCATACTGGTGGCCCTTCGCGACGCCCATGTCCCTGCTCTTCGCCCTGTGGACCATGTGCACTCAAACGAAGATCTACCACTTCGGCTGGGAGGCCAAGCAGCGCGCCCAGTGCGTGTGGTTCTTCCGCTTTCAGGTCACCATGTGGGTGCTGGGCACGATTACTGCGGCGGTCGAGTCTCCCACCCCTTCCTCTCCTTCACCGCCGTTTTCCTGCTGAACACCCTGGTCTACGCGTTCATGCTGCTCGCTCTGGAGGTCGAACTGCAGAGCGTGAGTTCTCCCAGCGAGAAAGGTCTTTAGTACTCGTCCTGTTCGCTTTCAGTACAAGGACTTCCTCGTTCCTCACTCGCCGCACGAACGAGCTCTTCGGCCGCGAGCTGACCGACGAGGACGCCCACGCCATCTACGAGCTGCTCAACCCGCACCGCCTCTCCCGCAAACGCGACTCGACCGCTCGGTCAAGAGAACGAATTCATCGCGATCAACAGCTGGGCTCAAGACCTCCAGCTGATGGCCTTCACCGACTACCGCCTGGCCGACGCCTTCTGCCCGCTGATCAACCGCATGGACAAGCATTGCGAGAAGTTCGAACTGCCCGAGGAGAAGCGCGCCCAACTCCAACCGCCTGGTCCAACTCGGCTGTCCCGATCGAGGCTCCCGCGCCGATGGACGCGATGGCGTACGAGGTGTTCGGGAAGCTGCCGCCGAAGAACCTTCGCGAGGCGTCGATCCCGGCCGCCCCTTCGGCGCGCCGCCCAAGTACGAGGAGAGCATGGGCGGCCACATCAACATCGTCTGATCCCCGACCACGTTCTGTTCAATTTCGCGTTCGCTTTCATTGAGTCTTTCTTTGATCGCAATAAACGCGCAGCAAACCAACAAGAGAGGGTTTTGTTCATGCTTGGACAATTCGACAAACAGCAAGAGTCACTTCATTTGTTGAGCAGTTGGAAGGAAATCCGAACAATCGTCCGGTTTCTTCGAAGCATTCGCGTGTTCGTTCGTATAGTCAAAGAGCGACTGCGAAACGAAGCGCCTTCGTCCTTTGCATTCTCGCATTTCTCTCGGCAGTCTCGTTCACGGCCGTCATTCCAGTGGTTCGATCCACCGATGCGGCCGAGAGGATGGCGGCTGAAAGCAAAGCGGGATGTGCGGCCACTTGCCCGCGTGATTCGCGGTGGGCGCTGCGACGAACGGCGGCGACCGATTGAGCGAGCGGCGTTCCATCGTCTTCATTCGAAATCGAACTCTTCTGCGAGTGGACGTGTTCGTTTCGATCTTCATCATCCAATTCTTTTCAGGCAGATGGGCGCGCGAGCTCTCCTCGTCTGTTCCATCCTCCTGCTGCTCATCGCGCACGTGGGACTGCTCCGGTGGAACGCGTCGAACGACTACAAAGAGAAAGCGGAGCAACACGTGACCTCGCGCGACTACTATGGGCGTCCATCTTCTTACTCGTCGCCGGATGACGCCTTTGTGATGGGCTCTCTTGCCGTGGTCTTTTGGTCGGCCGTCTACGAGTTGGTGGTGATCGTGGCCATCCTGAACCAACAACGCGGCATCTACTGGTCGACGATGAAGAAGCGCGTGGGTTACTCCCGTTTCTGGCGCTACGTTCTCCGCGTGTGGCTTTTGGCCGCGTTCGGATCGGCGATGATGGCCCCCGCGCGGTTCTGCTCGTTCGGCGCCTATTTCCTGCTCAACGCCCTGGTCACTGCGCACATGTTGCACGTGTTTCGACGGAGCATCAAGAAGGTCGGCTCAATCGATAAAAGGTGCACTGGTATTCTCTGGTTTATTTTCAGTACGAGAAGTTCATCGAGCGCACTCTGCAAACGAACGTCTCCGAAGGCCGCCAACTGACCAAAGACGACGCTCACGCGCTCTACGAACTCGTCGGCTATTTGCATGACCTCTCCTCGCCGTCGATTTTTGACCCGGTATGCTTCGTGCGCAGTTGGCTCGCCTCCGAAGCGAACCAATTCGTCAAAATCAGCTGCTGGATTCACAAGTTCGAGGTTCACCGCGAAGCTCTCGCGTCCAAGGAGCCCGAAATGGCCGTCGCCCTGCTTCCGGTGATCGCTCAGATGCGAGCGCGCTCTGAGCAGTACGACGTGCCCAACCAGACGCGCGAGCAATTCCGCCGTTTGATCCAACTCGGCTGCGTGACCGTGCATTCCGGCGAGGGGAATCAAACGAGCGTCGAAGTTCGTACGGAACCGCTCCCGGCCCACGTTCAGCAACAGCGCGAGACTCCGAGTGCCCCGTTCAACGAACCGCCCCCGAAGTACGAGCAGACGGCGGTCAACATCGGTTGATTCCCGAAGTGTTCTATTCATTTCTCGTTTGTCTTATTGAGTGTCCACAATTGCAATAAACGCGCAGCCTCCCATCGCCGAGAGTTCGAGTGCCCTCCATTTCTCCAACGAGCGAATGCTCGATCAAAGGCAAGAGTCCTCATCGCAACAGCGGACAAGCGGGAGAATCCTTGCGATTTTTCACTCCGCAGAGAAAAAGCGCGTCGCAAAGGGCAAAGCGCCGACTCATCCGAACGGCGCGTCTGTCCACAAGATGCCCGAGCGGGGCGACCGGCCGGCTGTCGGGCCGCAAAGACGGGGCTGTTCAAAAGTGACCCGAACGAACGAGGCGACCGCGAGAGCGCATTCGATTGCCCTCCGCTCTTCCTTGCGGCTTTCGACCGTGGATTGGGGGATGGAAAAGGAGTGATTCGGCGGCCGGATACGCGCACGAAATGAAGCTCCTCGCCGCCATTGCATTCCTTTTTCTCTTCCTTCTCGCTGCCAACGCGACGCCCGAAGATCCCTTGTTGACCTTCGAGGCCCTCTACAAGTGAGCGGTTGAATGCGGGAGTCGAGTGCTTATCTGTCGACGTTCAGGTACGGAAAGAATGCCTACACGGACAAGAACTGGCACGATTGCGTCGGGTTCATGAAGCGAGCGGCCGAGGACTTCAATCACTACAAAGACGAGATGCTGTGGTGCCGCCAGCGATGCGATCGGGCAATGGGCCAACGAGAGGAGTTCTCGGAGCTCTCGCTCATGTACACGAACGCCCAGAAAGCGTTGTGTTTGCTGCGGTAAGTCCTCTCAATTCCTCGTTTATTCGTCTATCGATCCTTTTTTTAGTTGCCGGCAAGACAAATTCGGGACCGAACGGCCGTCGCTGCGAAACTACCAGATTTATCAGGAGTTCCGCGATCGCAAGCCCTTCCACTACATGCAGCTGTGCTATTGGAAGGTCAGTGGAACGCATGAGTTCTTCTTTGTGGACGGGAGATTGCAGATGAACGACCTGGAGAACGCCGTGAAGCACGCCTACACGTACCTCGTCTACAATCCCGCCGATGAGGACAGCCTGGAGAACATTCGTTTTTACATGAAGCAGCCCGAATTCAATGAGCGAATGCTCGTGGACTTGCTGCAGAAGCCGTTCGAGGTTCGAGTTCTTTCTTTACGTTTGCCGACTGCTGATTGCAGGGCCACTACATCAAGGGGATCGAAGACTACAGTGCGGAACGGTGGAAGAGCTGTTCCACCGAATTCCGCCAAGGGATCACCCAATTCTTCTCCGAAGTCAACGACTGTCGCCATTTGTGCGAGGACGTGCTCGATTGGAGCTCGCTGGAGGGCGACAATCCCGGAGATCTCGGTCGTTGTGGCCAGTGAGTGCTCTCCATTCGATCTCTTCCTTCATTTCTTCTTGAAGGCGCCTACATCTCGGTGCTGCGATGCAAGAACGCCTGCCCGAAGAAGATCTCGCTGGTCAACGGGCGGTACGTGAAGAACCTTCTCTCGTCCTTCTTCGAGTACCTTGCACATCTGCGAATACAACCGTAATTCACGGCATCATGATTCCGTTCATCCTTCTTCGCTTCCAGTCAATCACGGGGCTTTCGCGAGCCAGTCGGTGGCCAACGCGCTTCTGTTGGACCCCGAGAACATCGTGATGCGACGAAACAAACTCTTCTACCTGGACAAATACCAGCGAAACGACCTGTTTGAGCCCTCGGAAGTGAGTTCCTTTTTCTCATTGTTCGAAGCAACCATTGACTGCAGGAAGTGGCCGCCTACTACAAACGGCAGACGTTGGAGCAGCGATTCCTCCAGTTCGTCGACGATCGCTTCCGTTTTGTGGACGGCGAGGTTCGTTTCGAGTCGGCGGCAAGAATCAAGATCAATCCCTCCGCTTTCCTTTTAGCTCACCGCCGAGAACACGGCCGACAAGAAGCCGTTGGAGGCGGACGTGTACATGGGCGACGACTTCGACTACGCGCAACTCCAGCTCCCGCTTTTGAACTCGCAGGAGTGCTCGGCGTTGTTCGTGGCGGCCAAACTGGAGCGGGTAATTCTTCTCCCATTCGATCGTTTGGTTGACACTCGCTTCTTTCCAGTCAGGCCGGCTTCTCCTCCCAACTCACCGCCGAGCTGCACGAGCGGATCGGCCAGCGCTACGGCCGCCCGCCCACCTTCAAGTCGACTCGCTGCGCGCAGGAGGGCCAACGGCTGCAGAGCGGCTGCGAACGGGGCGCCCTGATCGTTTCGGTCGACGCGCAACGCTGCGGAGCGGTCCTTTCCGAGGACTTCGACGGATGTGCGGTCGTCTTTTGCGTTTGATCCACCTCACTTGCTTCCGAACTCACAGATATTCGAATTTTGATTATTATTGGCGGACATTAAAGAAGGAAGAGTGTGGTTTGCTGAAGGATTGGATTGGCACACATAAGATTAAGCGTAAAGAGCGAAACGGAGGGGAAGATCGGCAGGAATATTTAGACCAAACGGGGAGTATTCGATGAAAGATTTGCGAACGAACGGAGAGAACCGTCTGTGAACTCAATAGCGGCAGTCGACGAACTGGAGAATTCGGCCGAGAATCGTCCACGTGTACTGCGAGCCGCCCACGTTCGTGCACGTGGCGATCAGACTCGGAGAGGCGGTGATCGATCCGCGTTGCTGCAAGAAGCGGGTGAACGAAGAGAAATGATCGAATGCCCTCACCTGATCGTAGCCCTCAACGGTCGCCGGTTGTCCGTTGGCCGTGCACGTGATCGCAACGGTCGCTCCCTGACTGTGCGTGTTGCCGAAAGAGACGTCCGAGTAATCGAATCTGAAAGCAAAAGGGGCTTTCTTCCGTCTTCTTCGCTCCAATGAAAGCTTGCCGGTATTGATCCGACTGATCGACCGCGTTCACTGGGTACAAAATCAAGTCCGAACATCGCGCGTTCACGTACGCTAAAGCAATGGGAATGAACGCATTGAGTAGGAGAGTCAAACGCTTACAAGGATCCTGGCTGCTCACAAATCCGGGCGGCGCGCAGGCATCAACGGTGAGGCCGATCGAGAGGAAGACGACCAGGAGGCCGAGCAGCAGCATCGTGGGCGAAGCAGAGGGTTGACAACGAGCGTTCTTTGCGACCAATGCACGAAACACGTGCATCAGTTTCTCTCGATCGGGATCCCGAACGCCCTTTCGGACTGCACTGCAAACAACAAATGAAAACGTTGAACACGAATAAGTACGATAACGAGGGCGGGTTAATAAACATAACAAGTACGCGGTTATTGAAGACGTGAATAAACTCGTCCACCAAGAAAGCGGTAAAGGACACGTGCCTTCGAGCCCTCGAATTTCATCCGCCAACCGCTTGTTTCGCGTGTTTATCGAAAAATGCCGTCCTCGTCCCTCTACTGTATGACAACCGAGCGCTGGTCACTCGGGATACAGAATGCAGAAACAAGAAAGAAAGCGGAGGCCAGCGGGCATTCCCGATTGCTAGGCGACTTTTGTGTTCGAAGAGGCGGCGGTCAGGAACAAAAACGAAATGCTTTTTTATCGTCTTCTGTTGGGCCGCAACAAAACTAAAGCAGAATAAGAAGGATCGAAACATTTGTGCCAGATTTCTTCACCAACTGCAACAAAGTCTGTTATCCGATGAGGATTGGTCAAAAGGTGATCGACGCGTCTACTGTAACCAGCAGATTGGAGCAGCTGGTGAAGGGAAGAAAAGATTGATCAGCACGGGACAGTCGCTTATTCGATTTAAAAGCGAAACAAATGGGGACGAGTAAGAGTGGCGCGGGCGGATGGGCGGTGGATTAATTTCCGAGTGGACCACCGGACCCTCGATTACGTCGCGCGCCCGCCGGCTCGATGGGCGAATCGTAAAATGGACGCAATAGAGCAGCAAAAATCCCTCCCAATCTAAACGGCTTATCGAAGCCCATCGCCGCCCGCCGCCGTCCATGTGCGGATGCGCAGTCGAGTGTTGCACTTGATTTCGGCGCCCGCCCCCCGCCCGCCCGGCGGGTATCTTCTCTCTCGATCCCGTTGTTCGGTGATGAAATTTCCGATCGTCCCGCCCGCCCGCTCGGCCAACCGGTTCTTGGCGTGCCGACTGCGAGCGAGGATTGGGCGGGCGGCTTCACACACGCGTTCCGCTACACGGCGCGCTAATTTCCCGCACTTCGCATCCCGACCGACCGACCGACCACACCTGTCTGTCCGTTGCGCGGTGCCCTCACCGGCTGGCTGTCGATTTCCGGTTTTTTGCCCGCCTCCAGTCCCGATGGGATTCGCCGTCGACTTCCACATTTGTTGTGCGGGCGGGCGGGCGACAAATGCGGAGATGCGGAATGCGCACTCGATTAAAATCGAGCCTGTTTTGCGGGCGCGTCCTCAAGCGGCGGCGGCGGACGTGATCTTCCGGAAATTTCCACCTGCCGCCGACCAACAAAAGCCGGCTGGTTGGTTGGGCGAACAACACGCCCGCTTGTTTTGATCAACAAGTGCGCATCCCTCTCCTCTCTTCAACCAACACAAAAGATCACCGCCGACTAGGGCGCTCGATCGTCTGCCAAAGTGGTCGCTTTTCCCATGGTGTGAATGGAAGCAACTGGAATGACCACTCGCTCAATTGCACCCGGCTTGCCGTCCGTCGAGTCGGTTGGTTCGGAAGTGGTCGGCTGCTCGTTGAACTTGTTGCCAACAGGCTTCACTCGAGCATTCGATCAACTGATGGCCGGCGGAGGATGAAAGGATTTATTGCACGAAACAAACGTCCAAGTTGTCAATCGAATTTGTAGCGAAGAGAAGAAGCAGAAGGCGACAATTGAGATCATTCGAAAAGAAACAACCATTCCGAAACGCGTTCGCTTTCAGGCATTGATCGCTACAATTCCCCGACTTCTTTGGCCACTCGAAAGAAGCCGCCCGTCAATCCTGAAAGCGAAGGCTTGTGATCAAAAGTGGGCAGCAAGAGCGAAAGATCCACGAAATAATTAGAGCAATGGCCAAAAAAATGCAGTTTACAGATGAGCAACAAGTGAACGCAATAATTAATTGGGGGAACAGAAACGAAGAGAACTGGCAGCTTCAAACGTCGGCCGACACACTCGGCGGAACGGGCGGGACGGTCGAGCTGAACGACGAGTTCAACGAGTTCGCCCCGCCGGTCAGGTGGGAGGCCGGCGGCAGTTGGTAGAGGTGCGGGGCACGAAGGGCGGACTCTGAACGAATTCCTCAATTGAAAGGCCAACGAATCAACGGAATACTCACTGCTTGGACGAGCGCCCAACGAAGGCGGCTGATTGCGAGGGGGCGGGCTGCGGAGTGCTGGAGGCGGTCGTCGAGAACGTGGTGTTCGGATTGGCCGCCGTGTTCAACGGACGGATGTCGTCGTTGCCTTGGGTCAGGTACTCCGTCTCGTAGTTGCGCCCGTTTCGCGCCGTCCTCGACTGTTGCTTCGGCTGCCGCAAGCAGCAGACGACGATCGTGAAGATGAGCAGCAGGAAGAGGAGGCCGCACGCCACGCCCAGGATGATCGTCGCCGTCCGGAAGCCCTCGCTGACGACTCCCGCGTGGTGCGCTTCGAGGACGCCCATTCCCGACTCGTCCGTGCAGTACGCGTTCTCGCGGATGCCCCACGGGCAGTTCTGGCAGTCGGTCACCTTCAATTCAAACGATGAGCATTCAAGAACCCGTTCAATGCACTCACTTGACTCCTGCCGCCCAGCCAACGGCACACGGAGAAGTAGCCCGTCCGGTTGTTCACGCAAATCGCCGTGTTCGAGTTGACAGTCGACGAATTGCAGGACATGTCGCAGCCGGGGCCGATCAGATGGCCGCGGCAGGACACGGAGTACGAGAGGGCGAGTCTGAAGTCAGTTGCAATGACCAAACAACTCCGAGGAATCAAAGCTTACTGAGTGCCCAGAAGACTGCCGGACAGCTGCACTTGCTGCATTTGACCCGAGCGCGAACCGAACGTGGAGCTCGCAGTTCAGGGGATGAACGAACGTGTCCACGTGGTAGACGGTCGTCGATTGCTCCAGCTTCTTCGTGAACGCGTTGATCACCGGGCCGAGATTGTGCACGAAGACGTCGATGGCAGTCTGAATGCGAGCAGTCATCAATCTGAACAATGGAAAGAACTCACCGGCTGGTTGTCCAACGAGAACGTGTACATTTCGGAGAAGCGTTGCGTGTAGTTCGAGTCGATCTGCCCGGCCTGGTTCAGCAGCAAGAAGTCGGTTGCTTTGTATTGAACGGAAGAACTAAAAGAACCATTCAGAAAAAGTATTGATCGAAAGAAAGGACGTACTCGGCAGAAGAAACGATGATCATGAACGAAAAGAAGCAGCGATATCCCATGTTTTGCGGCGAAGTGAGGATGCAGTCGCCGGAGTCGCAGGCGCACGTCCGCGTGGAGTCGAGCATCAGTCCGAGAGTTCAGGTAGCTCCGCAGTTGAACCTGCACCTGCACGGGATAGTTGTTGTTGCCGTGGGTCGAGTTCTAAACATCCGATTGCTTCCACTCCACTCTGCCTTCACTCACCGGAAAGGGGGCCGGCGGGAAGGGCATGATCGGAGGCGGGGATTGGCCGTCGTACGACTGGAGAGGCGTCTTAAAGCCAATAAAATCACTCCTTTTCCGGCTCTCGAAACTCACGTTGTATTGATTCGGGCGGTAGTTGCTGCCCGGATTGACGATCGGGCTGTTGCTGTTGATGAGGTTCGGATTGTTCAGGTTGGGGTTGGGATTGTTGTTGTTGTTGTTGCCGTAGGAGTTGCGGGCAGTTCCCGTACTCGTCCGGGTAGTCCACGGATTGGGCGGCGAGCAGAGGGGATCGTGGCCAAAAGCCACAAACACGCCTGACCTCGCATCGTCGACGGGGAAAGACTGAAAGCGAGGTCGATGCACGGCGGAGGTGATTTGCGCGCTTCAAACACGACGATAATCAACGCTCGACGTTGGTCTTCATTCGAAACGAGCGTGTTCGCCGCATTAAACCCCAAGGAACTTGTGTGGAGGCCGGGAGAGTCGAGCGGTCGATAGCGGAGATAACACGCCCCATTCCTGTCCGTAAACACGAACAAGCACAGAGAGAGAGGGAAGATGCTCGCTGCCAAGTGCGGAATCTGCAAACAACCCGCCGATCCCTCTTCTTTTGGTGTTGGAAGGCAATAAAAAGCGTGCGAATGGAAACTTGGATTGTTTCCACGCCTCACCGATCGTCCAAAAGGAATTTTTGTTCGAGAATCAAACGCACAAGCAATAAACAAGACGTAATGAACGCTCATTGTGTGTTCTGTTTACCCAATTTCCCGCTCTTCCCCAAAGATCCCCGCGGTTTGTCCAACGGATTGACCGCCGGGGATCGCGGAGCGCAATGATCCGCTCCGTTCTTTTCGCTCTCGTTTGTGGAGGACACAAACGACGGAATGCGAACGCGCGGGATGGTTCATTAAAAGCGACGAGCGAACGGTGCAATAAAAAGTTCAAAACCAGGAATAAATCACAACTCTATCCAAATGGCTAACCTCTTTGTCCGCGGGAAAACGAGAGAGCGGAGAGGGGAATTCGGGAGTGCAAGCGGCGGTGTAAAATTTCGCCCGTTTGGCTCAACCGAACGGCCGGCCGGTGGATTCGGGTGAATAAACAAGGAATTGTTAACAAGTAGCGCGCGAATTACATCGCTGGGAGGCGGAATGAACTAATCGAGTGGGTGACTCATGGCCGCCGCCGGTCTGCAAACACCCGCGAGCACGCGCGAGTCGAAACGACCAACCGAAATGAGCGGAAGTGAGGCGATGCTCCCCGTTGAGCTTGATGCCAAAGCGGCGGATGGCCGTGCCGAGAGACGAGCGAAACTGATAGACGCGGAAGAAGGCGCGCCGATCGAGGCGGGCATGAAATCGGGCGGTCGTGAAGGCGGGCGAAATCGCCGACGCGCCCTCGTTTGCGGCCGCCTCGGCGTGCAAACATTGGTGACTCAGTCAGGACCCGACCTGCCCGCGATTGACGCGTTCGCTCCACCGCGCTTGCCGCATCCGCGAGCCGCGAGAAGCCCGCCGGAGCGCCCAAGGAGGAGGCGGAGCGGGGCGTGAAGCCGAGCGGCGATCTCTTTGCTTTCGCTCCGCCAACACCGGCCCGCCGGTCGGCCTCTCGACTGTCCAGCGCGTTGGGGGGCGGCTTACAAAATTCCTCCGCCCGCCCGCCCGCCGCGAGCTCGTCGCCCCTCCACGCGTGCTCCGTTTAAGACGCCCGCATGACTCACACGCCCGTCCTCCTTCGGGATGCTCGACGGCCGACGGGGAATCGCGAAGGTGGACGGCGGTCATCGCACGCGGGTCCACGGGTTGTAAAAGGCGGCCACCCAGACCGGGGCCGCAAATGGACGCCCCACCTTCGCCGCTTGTTTGTTTTTTATCAGCAGCAACGAGATGCCATCTCCAGCGAGCGAGCGGCCACCTGTTTGATCGTGAAGAAAAAGCAGTGCACGATGGGAGGACCCGAAAGGAATGAGTAAAGCGGGGCGCGAGGTGGGCGGTTGGAGGAACGGCGGCGTGTCTATCGCATGAATCAACGGGTTGCGGTTTATGGCCGAAAGAACATGCAAACGAAGGTGGGGGAGTGAGTCATGGGAATCGCGTCCGATAAACTTCTTCTTTCGGGCATTGGTCACCCGCTTTCTTTCGGCCACCACCCCTCTCTTCTGTCTTTCGGATCGTTTCGTTTTCATGCACGAACTGGACTCGCCGACCGACCAACGAATGTTATCGAATTTATTAGACGAATCGTACAAGAAAAGGGGTGACTATTTTGTGCGGAGGATGAGTAACGAACAGGGAGGGAGGAATCAAATGTGAACAAGAAAGATGGAAGGAGAATTACACGAATTATCAACGATTTAAACAAGAAGTGCAGATTCGATCAGGTGGGAAGAAAAAAAAACAAATAAGTTCGCTTGTTGAGGCGGAAAACGATTGAGGTCATTGGGGGCAAAATGATTGATTCACAAACGCACGAACACAATCGAACAGACAAGCTTACCACGCGTCGCGTCAAACATTCGACTCAAACCGCTTTGCGGACGAAGGAGGAGGAGGAGGCGGAAGGAGAGGAAACCCTGAAGACTGTTCACAGATCCCAAGAAGTGAATAAAAAACGACGTAGACGGAACGAAAGAGGTGTGACTAGTTTTCCCCAGTGGAAACACAAATATGCGGATGATGGTTGCGATTAATGACTAGTCGGAAGAACGCGTGACTAAAATGACGACCGTTTTGCCCGCGGAAATCCATGAGAATTGCGCCCAAAACAATCGAGAGAAAAAGAGAAGCGAACTGATGCGTGCGGGCGAACCGAAAACTCGCGACTTTCCGTTGCGTAACACGGCGCCCCCCCACACAGATTCGACTCATTCCCCGTGGAGACCCGCTTGGCTTCTTGAATGACACATGGAGTGTGCGCTCGCTTAATGCAGGATCACAAAACGAACAAGTGGCTTTCGCGCGATTATGGAAAGTGTGCGGCTAATGAACAGGAAGAGGAGGCTGGAGAAATAACGCGGATGATTGGAAAGGTCCCTGCATTTTGAATGAATCGGTCAGATCAGGAGTTGGGGGAGAGGAGCGAGAGGAAGACGGGGAGGATTGCGGGGTCAGTCGGCGGACTCCTCCTTCTTCACTTCTTCTTCTTTCAGCTCGATCGGCTCGTCCATTTGCGTCCGCACCATCGGCTTCACGTCATCCGCCGGCTCGTCCACCTCGACGTCCGACCCGTCGCCGCTGCCGGGCTCCCGCTCCTCCAATCGGATGGTCTCGCCCTGGTTGGCGGGCGTGCTCTCGGCGCGCTCCTCCCGCAGCAACTTCCGCGAAAGGCCGTTGAAGTTTCGCAAGTCGACGGCGGCCGACGAGAGCAGATTGAGCGGATTGCGGGACGTGTTCTCGGCGCCAAAGATCGCGTTCAGGGCTTCGGCATCGTGGCCGCCGGCTTGGAAGGGCGGCGCCGAGTACGGGGAATCCCGTCGCGAGTTCGTGGTCGAGTAGCGGGCGGCGAACTCGCCGCTCTCCCCGCCGGTCACCGAAGCGGAGCCTGCAAGACGAATGGAATGATTGGAGGGCTCATTCGCAAGGGAAGCACTTACCGGAAATGAAGTTCGAACTGGCGGTCGTTTGGGCCAAGAAGTCGTTCAGCAGGTTCGCTTGCAGCGCGGCCACCACTTGCTGCTGGTGGAGGGCGTCGGCGGAGGAGGAGACGGGCGAAGCGGCGGCCGAGTTGTTCGAATTCTTCAACGCGACCGCCCGCGACGTCGCGTTCGAGCGTTGGGGCCGTCGTTTGTAGAACTCGTTGTTGTCCACCGTCCACACGGCGCCCTTCACGTTCTGCTCGACCGCGCGAAGCACTTGTGTAGGCTCAGGTTGTGTCTGACCGCGTTCTAAACGAACCGGACGGATTAATCAATTGAGACTGATTGCAGCCACTCACCTTCCACGTGGCTGCATTCCGCCGAAAGTAGGCGAACGTCTCCGTGAACCATTGGTAGATCTCGTTTAGCGTGAGCTGGCAGTCCTTCGACTCCATGATCGCCTGCCGGATCAACGACGCGTACGTGTAGGGCGGGCGGACGTCGTTGTTGCGGTAGTAGTCGCGATTCTTCGAGATGTCCGCCGCGATCGGCACCACCGCCTTGTCGCTGATCCTCCGTCCGCGCCGACGCCGACGAGCCGCCGCCTCCGCCGTGCTCCGAGCCGCCGGCCGACGTGCCCGCCCCGTCTCCGCCGTCCAATCGCATCAGGGCGCTGGTGGAGGGCGAGATGGCGGGCGTCGAGGTGGACGGGGTGAGCGACTCCTGGTGGCACTCGACCTTCAGCTGCCGGCCCGGCGCCTCCGCTCGTGGTGGACGAAGAGGCGGACGGAGTGGAGAGCGCTTGGGCGGTGCACACGCTGATCGGGTGCGTGGTGGGCACTTGGTCGGCGAAGAGGACGTTCGGCGGGGCGCCGGTGGCCGACGAAGCGGACGCGTGGCTCGCCGAGCGGGGCGGCTGCAGCGACGTGCCGATCGGAGTGGTGGACGAACGCGCGACGGCCGAGTGTTTCTGGAAGAACAAACCGATTAGTCGACCCGCTTGAACGAATCCGAACTCACCCTCTCGAGATCAAGACCCAACGCCATGCTCGTCTTGGGCGAAATCAACGGCGAGTCCGCGTGGTGGGGCCGGCCGGACTTCAGCGTTTGGGCCAACAGCGAGGCGGCATCGGAGTTCAGGCTGGAGGCCAACTGCTGTTGTTGGAGTTGCTGCTGCTGCTGTTGGAGTTGGGACTGGTTCTGCTTCATCTGCAGATGTTGGATCATGGCCTGCAGGCGGGCCCGCTCTTTGACCAGCCGCTGATCCAACGTCTCGATGAGCTCCGACTGCACGTGACAATGGTGGATGGAGTGCTCGTCGGGCAGATGGGCGTGGTTCAAATGTTGGAGAAAGGCACCGATGGAGTCGCATTGCTGATTGCATTGCGGCCACACGCACACTCCGTGTTGATAGAGGGCGTGCTGGGGGTTGGCGGCGGACGGCGGCGTGGAGAGGGCGCCCCGCGAGCCGTGCAGATCGAAGCCGCTCGTCCCGCCGCCGCCGCCGCCCAACGGAAACCCGCTGCCCACGCTGCCGAGCAGGGCGGCATTCAACTGCAGCATGGGCAGCCCGCCGAGGACGCTCGTGAGGTCGAGGAGCGAGGGATTGGCGCGCCGGCCGGCAGGTTGGCCGTCGGGTTGAGCACGCCGCCGCCGCCGCCCGTCTGCCGACCGATCGCCGCCGGCGTGGTGGGCGAGGAGCCGGAGAGCAGCGCTTGGCACAGACGATTGAAGTCCGCGTTGCCGGACGAGACGCCGCCCAGGCCGTGGGCGGGCGGCGTCTGCGAGCCCGCAACTCCGAACGGCTGCGACGCCCGGTCTTGGAGCGCGAGCATCAGAAGCTGTTCCAGCTGAAATCCAACGCGAATCAATCGTCGCAATGGAGGCCGATGTGGAGGGACAACAGACGGCGTGAGCGGAACGGAAGAGACGCCCGAGGGCGGAAGGGAAAACAAGCAAAAAACGAACGCACAAAAAGCGGAAGGACGGCGGGGCGAAGCGGAAAGGACAAAAAAGCAACGCGGACCCCGCCATTGATAAGCAGCTGATGGCTAACGATGCTCATGGTTAGTTGGGAAAACAACACGATCGAGGCGGCAGGTGGTGAGTGAGTCGAGCGATAAGCCCCTCAAGCGGCAGGAGGCTATGGTCGTTTGGCCCGCACATACCAACTCCGGCCGAGCAGCCGGTGGTTTTGAAATGAAAGCGGGCCGGAGAGGAGCGAACGTATTAACTACGGTCTCAATGGTCCCACTCGGACCCGTGTGTAGGGCATTACATAATCGCGTAGAGGCGGACAAGGAGGAGGAGCAATAACAAAACGACGCGAATTGTTTTGTGTTCAACGCGTGCGGCTTCGGTTGGGATTTGAGAAGCGGAAGTGGGCGATTCCTCCGGCCGGCTCGCCCCCACTCGCGGAACGGGCCGCCGTCAAATCCGCGCCCCACCCATTAGCCCAAAAACCAATTGGCCGGACGAGTGGCTGACGGCGGATTCCCGGAATTCCCACGCCCAAACACGAGTCAACGTGTTTGGTTGTTGATTCGAGCGCGCTCGTTAAGACGAGGCCGGCCGGCGGGCGGGGCGGCAGATGAGTGAGCGCGTCGGTGGAACGCCGCCAATCAACTCACCCGACTCCCGAATGAATGCCCGCCCGTCCCGGAGTGAGTGGGCTCTTATTTACGGCCGAGTGCGGGAGTCGGAGGCGCGAACATCAGACGGCGGGCGGGGGTGACAAAGAGGCGAGACGGACATCCGCTGAGCTCGCCGACCGGCCCGGATTATTGGGCCGGCCGAGCGCGCGACGACGTCAACAGGTGCTCGGAATCTCGGCCATGAATTAAAGATGATGAACGGTAGGCGGGCGGAGATCACTTCCGTCTTCCCCGCCCCACGCGACGTCTGACCTTTTGGCGTCATCAGTCGACTCACCGCCCGCCCGCCCGCAACTTCCAACGAGCGGGAATTTTAATGAGGCTTGTTTATTGACCTCCGAGACGCCCCTAATGCGCTCATTTGAATTTCAATCGGGGCCGCAGAAACAAACAAGAGAAGAAACAAGGGGAGTCCACGAGGCGCGCAACGAAAAGGGGTGCGTTCAATTAGAAACGGGGATCCCACTTCTATTGGATTTCATCACCGGAAGTCCCATCGGCCACCACACCAGCGGGCGGATGATCCACGCGAGTACCGCAACCACACGCTCATTATTGGCCCGAACGGTGGGGACGAGCGAGCGAGCGATGAAAAGGAGGCCAGAGGGCGGAGTCCCCGCCCCAATACAATTCCACTAATTCGCACTTGATGTTCGGGGGCTTTTGTTCGGGACCTCGGCCATCCGCTGGGCGTGTTTTCCGCCCCACCTTGCCGCGGACGGTCGTCGGCTAATACCTTTTGATCCCGCTTGTTTCTTCCTTGTTCGGCCGTCGTTTAATTACAATCAAGAAGAGCCCCCGTCGAACGTCGTCGAAAACGGGAGTTCGAAACGAAACGAGTTCAACGACGACTCCCCGCGAAACGCGTGCAAACGAACGCCCCGACAAGCAAGGGGGGCGACGTGTGATTAGAGCGCTGCGAACAATAAAACGAACCCCACAAGACGAACGAAAGTCGGTGGGGTTTGTTTTACGATCGCGGGAAAGGATGTGCAAACGGGAGGTGTTCGCTTTTGGTGAGTGGACATTTCGAATGGCGAGCGCGGCATTTCGCTCCCAATTCGGCAGCTCTCTTCTGTTGCGCAATCCGCCCGCCGTCTTCAAAACAACTGATTGGAATGCGAGCTCGGAGAGAGTGGGTAACGAAAGGCACGCAACAAACACTCGTAAAGGGGATTAGGACGAGCGAACGTGTGGATGTGTCAGTGGACGGCGGATTAAACGGTTGTTGGAATCGAGAGAACACGGACCGACATCCGCGCTGGGACGCAACGATGACGTTCGGCCCGCCGAGTGGACTGGACTGGACCGTAGGCAGAGAGCGCGGAGATTGAAAAACAAATTTCGCAAAACAAAAAGCGGATTGTGTGACCCAAAAGGAGAGAAAACGAAAGTGATTAGAGCGAAAGAAAGACGGAAAACGAAACCGCCCGGTGCCCGGCCTACCTGCAGTGCCTCGTTCGGACTCAACGCGTCCAGCAGGCTGCCACCGACGTTCGGCGGCTGCAGCAGCGACTGGAGCAGAGCGGCGGTGCTGCCGGCGGACGTCTGCGGTCGAGCGGAAGTCGCGAGATCGCCGACGGCAGCGGCGGTCGGCGTGCCATTGAGAGGGGCCGGCCGCAGCGCTGTTCGTGGTGCTCGCGTTGTTCGGCTGGGCATCCGGCCGCTGGCTCGGTGGGCCGCCGCCGTCCTCGTTGTTGTTGTCGTCCGAATTCAGCGCCGATGACGGCGGCTGCTCAGGCCGCAGGGAGTTCAAGCCGCCCGCGCCGCGCCACAGCGGTCGGCAACTTGCGCGCCGGGATGGCGGCCCGCTTGGCGCCGATCTCCGGTGAGTTGCGCGATCGCGACGCCGTGAAGACGTGGGCGGGAAGGTCGAGAGGCGTGCGGGTGATTCGGGCGGTCGTCGTGGCGGAAATCGGCACGTTGCCGCCAACGTGACGCGGACGGATGGATGGATGGAGGAGGAAGCGGAAGGGTGGAGCGAAATCACCGTCCGAAAGGCACAATCACGTAGGCCAACACCGAAACTACCCAACAGATACGCGAGAAGGCAGAGAGTACCGCGCTAGAAGGGAAGAAGGCGGCTGATCACGCTGCTGCTGCTTCCCGAATCGCCAGTAGCAGCGTCATTAAAAGACGCTTTGGCCCGATGGGGTGGGAGGATTGGGAGAGGCCGGAAGGCGGAAAGACCTGCAACGAACGGAAAGGTTGAAGAACAGGAAGGAGATGGGTGCCCGCCCACGGCAACGCGAGGGCCCGAATCGTCGCCGATTTCGACAGGCCGCACAAATCGGAGGGTTCATTCCGCACTCCACACGAACACAATCCAATATTCACGGCTCGTGTTTCAAAATAAAATTAAACGAGCGCACCAAAAGCAGCTGCTCGCGGATCGAGTCCAGCCGCTCGGGCGATTCATCGGGAACCGTCCAGCGAACGGAAGACACGTGATTCGGCGGCGCGCAGGTGAAGCCGCCCGAAAGCTCGCCGCTCGCTGATCACAAAACAACGACGTCAGACGGCGCGGGATGACGGCGCACAACACACGAATTGAAAGAACAAACACGTGTTCGGAGGAAGCGAAGCTCCGACTACGACTTCCGACTTCATTTCAACGAAGACGGTCGGGCAGAAGTGAGCAAAAGGACTCCAATCACACCGTATGCCCGCAGGAGGCACGAACAAAAGCCGGTAGTACGCGTGGCTTCTGGGGATCCCCGAGAACTGTCAGGCGTGTGTAATCCAAAAACACCCGTCCACGAGGCCGCCGAAAGCAATAAAAACGGGATTAACAAAAGCGAGCGTCAACGGCCACGAGCCGGCGGGATTCCAAAACACCGGCGGCCTCCCCGTATGCCCACGACAACGGCGCGAAGCGGACGGCCGCCGAAGGACCGCGAGAGCCGCAGCTAATTGGCACGAGCCGCGGCGGCCGCTCGATGAGCACGCGCACGGCGACAAACGGAATGCGTCAGAATTGAAACAATCCGTGAACGGACGGTTCGGACAACAAACAAACGAGCATCTCGTGCGGATGACGAGGACCAACGGAAATCCAAGGAGTTCGTCGCGGCACAAGAGCACAGAATGCGAACTCGTTCACATGAAGACGAGAATAACACGCGGCATTTTGTAATCCAACCGAAAAAACGCGAATAAACCCGTTCGTTTCGAAGGTCCGACGAGAAAAAACACGCGAACGCGGAATCGCCGGTTGCTCCTCGAGCTCCGTCGACTACAAACCCCAAAGCGGGCGGGTACAATCGAGCGGGCAGCGCGAGCGAGCGAGCGGGATCATGCGGACGGGGACGACGAACGTGGGGACGAGGAACTTCGCCGCCGGACGCGCGCCTTGCGTCAGTCGTGATGTTCGCCGAAAGATTTCGCTTGTTGTTTCTGATTGAATTCCGGCGACTAATCCGCGGAAACTTCGCACACAACAACAAGATTGGGGCGGATAATCCGGCCTCGAGGTCTCATATTATGAGTTAGTAATCGGCTTGCGTCCCTGGGCCCCGCCGTTGGCCACTTCCGCGGAGTGTTGATTCGCGGAAATGGGGGAGCGCGGACGCGGCGTACGTGGACGTTGATGCCCACCGTAGCCGCGTTTGTTTATCCCCGACGGGCGGCGCCGTTCGCACGGCCCAACGGGACGAGACGACGCGCGCACGTGAAGCGGACGCGCAACCCGCCGCCGCCGCCCGCCACTGTTTTTGTTGACACGTGTTTTGCGGGTCGTTAAAAGAAGTGATAAATGGTAAGACGACGAAGGAGGGGCCGCCGGCGGGCGGGCGGGCGGTGGTGTTCGAAGAGCGGGACCAAAGCTTGGCGTGCTCACTCACTCGCTCCCCACGCTCGACGCAAAAAGGACGACCGCCGCCCGCTCCGCTCGCCGCCCGCCTGCCCGGAACGAAAAACAGCACACGGAAGGGGGACGAAAAAAAACAAAAACAAGCGCTGAGGCTCGCCTGAACTGTGGCCCTCACCGCCGCTCGCCGCTCGTCGCGTTTTTCCTCCGCCCGTCGCCGCCCGCTCGCCGCCTCGCAATATTTGGGGAAAGGGGGTTGTTGTTGGCGGCCGGCCTCTCTCGACCGCTGCTGGAGTTTGGGCAAAAACAACAAAAAAGAGTGCGAGGTCGCGGCCCACGTCCGTGCGCGGCTCCGGCCGCCTGCTCATAAGTCGCGGGCGAGTTCGCGGCGGGCGCTCTGTTTTGACTGGCGGAGAGGCTGCGGATGTTTACTATATTTTAGAGTGCGGAGGGGGCTTGTTTATCTCGCAGCACGCCTTTTAGCGCGTTTTCGGCGAATACCGCCCGCCCGCTTCCCGCTCGCTGAAGCACACGCTTGGACATCCCACTCGGCGGCGGCGGCGAACGAAAGGAGAGGCAAAAGGACATGAAAAGAGGGCGAAAATCCACGCTTGAACAAAACACCCGAAATCGTCAACAAAAATCACGACCCGTGTGCGCGCACGCACCTATCGCCGCTCTCTCGTCGACCGTACCTCTCGTGGCAGGCACGAGAGCGAGCAGCGCCCGAAAGGAAAGTAAACAAGCGCCTTCCCGTGCGTCTTGGGACGGCGAAGGAAGAAAAAAAGAGCCGCTCGTTCGAGGCGGTTCGCAAGGAGCAGCGGCGGCGGCGGCGGCGGCGAAGGGCGGACGTGTGCGGAAGACGGAAGGTTGTCGCTTGTTGTTGTTGTGCCTCCCGGAGGCCGCAGCAAACCGTCGGCCACGTTGGCCGCCCGCGGCCCGAAAACAGAGCGAGTTGCGGCATCAAAACAAACCGAAGGAATCCAGACTGCAAGGGCGACAAATTGGGCGTCAAAATGAAAGGAGGAGACTTCCCGTCCCCATTCATCCCGAAGACCAAAGGCCGCGCGTTGCGAAATCGAGCAATGCAGACGGGCGGCGCGCGCTGCCCGCACCAGACAGCGAGGTTGCTTTCCCTGATTCGGGCGCGCTTCACAAGCCCGCCGCGCCCAGTCACCGAATGCCATTCGGCGGGCGCGCGAGCGGTTTGCGCAAGGCGGCGGCGGGGGAGTTCGAAGAGGCGGGCGCGCGAGGACAAGCGTTTTTGAAATTTCTCGCCGCCCCGCCCTCCCGCGCGCGCGAGCAAACGGCGGGATGGCGAAGGTGGACGAGCCTTTCCGATCCTTCCCTCCACTGTGTTCGATCCAACGGGCAGTCGGTCGACGAACCGAACGAGAAGGAAGTACACGGCCCCGAATGACACCGGAAAGCATCGAAAATCCCCCGCCGGCCCCGCTTCAACTCCTCGCCGCTTACCATGTTGTTTGTTTCGCCCAAATTTCACAAACCCTCGCAGCAAGCCGGCCGCAAGAGCCCGCGCCTCGAAATGCAAACACTCGCCAACAGACAGCCCGCGATTTCGGAGCAAGTGGCGAGGCGAGGCGGCGGGCGCGTTGTGTCGCCCGGTCGTCCGAAACGAAGACGAAGAATGTAAACAACAATAGCGGCAGCAGCGCAGCATCACAACTAAACGTGGGGCCCATCTGGCGCACACCGCGACCGACTTTCTTTCCGCCCTCCCGCCTGCCCGCCCGCCCGGCCGCATAGGGAGGGCGGTGAACAAAGCCACCGAACGAACGAGTGGGCCTCGCTCTTGTGTGTTCTTCCCGAATCGGGTTGAAGACAACAAACAGCCGACGAAACAACAACCGTCCCGCCAATCCGCCCGCCGCCAACTTCTTTTCGCTTACTCCTCTCGAAAAACAAAACACGCGTCAGCAGTCGCAATCCCGACGTGCGTTGATCCGCGGAGAGCGGTGGGGCGAAGACGTTGAGCAGACGGAAAGCTCCCGAATGGACGGGGCGTCTTCGTGAACATCAGCGATTAGTAATCAGTTTAACCGGCGCCCCGCTCCGCCTACAGCGCCGAAAACACTCGATTTCGATGCCGCCGCGAATATCCGCCTTTTGTGTTCCCGCCGAAAGCACGACGGCCGGCGAGCTCGCATAATCCGGGCAGGTTTCACAACACGGCCCTCGGTTTGTCCTCTTGCATGTTCTCTTCGCCTGCTCTCCGCTTGCCTACGGTAGACACAAATTGAAGGCAGCCGGGGGGGGGAGAATGACCGTTCGAAGTTCTGTTCGCCTGCTTTTTCTCACGCACCCCGCCCGAAGCACGCGCTCCACTCGCACGCACACTCCGCCCGCCCGATCTGCCCGCCGGAAACGAGCCCTTCACGCGCGCTCACGAACGAACTCCGCACTCGTTCGGCCCGCCCGTTTGCCAATTCATAATCGCAAAGCACCGAACAGCGGGGGGAGGAGCGAACGGAACGGCCGGCGAGCGTGGAGGGCGGAAAACAAAGGCGCCAACCGGAACGCCGCCGTCGTCGTCGGGGCGTTGTTTTCGTCCTCTTCGACTGGCGAATTTCAAAAAACCGAACGCGCAGCACGGCTGATGAACGAACGCCTTTAAAGGACGCTTGATTGGTTGCGTGCGTCAGGCAGCGCGGAATACGGTGGCAATTGATGAGGCCGTTTGATAAGAACGAAGACAACAAACAACAGATCGGAAGCCCGTGGATGAGGGCACTTGGATCGAATGTTTTGACCTGCAGCCTCCCCTCCTCCTTCTCGCGGATTGCAGAAAGACGGGAGGGGCAGCGGCGAGGAAGGGGACGGGGCGGGAAGAAGAGACCCGAACTCGACAAACCACTTCGTGGAGCAGCGACATCGTCAGCGCTCGTTGAAGCGAACGAAAGAAAAATAAACGCGGATTGTTTTTCGTTCTCGTCCGCCGCCGTTTCGTTCGAGGATGCGGAGCTCTCCCGCCTCGCCCCGCTTGCTTGCTTGCTTTCCGTCCGCTCGCCTCCCCGCTCCCTCGCTCTCGCCCACTTTTACTCCCTTCAAAACAACAACAAGCCTCGCCCGACACGCCGCGCTGCACCTCCACACAAATCGGGAAAGGTGTTTGTCTGCGCCCGCCCGCCCGCCCGATTCCCCCACTCGCTGATTCCCGCAAATCGCGGGCCGCCCAAACGGTGGACGGGATCGCGGCGGCGAAGTTCGAAGGGCGCGGCCCGAACAGCGCGACTGGGAGCGGGCGGACGAGCGCGCTCTGGTGTTTGCATTCGCCCCGCCGAC
Organism: Aphelenchoides fujianensis; assembly: GCA_024699865.1. Lineage (NCBI taxonomy): Eukaryota > Metazoa > Nematoda > Chromadorea > Rhabditida > Aphelenchoididae > Aphelenchoides > Aphelenchoides fujianensis. Next base: position 188,957 of record JAMPIO010000172.1, on the reverse strand, counting down.
CGGGCAGCAGGCGACATCGAAATTAGACCGCAAGTTTGGAACAACAAGCAAGCAAGCGGACTGCCGTTTGCCGCCACGTCCGTTCCGCCTTCCTTCCTTCCTCTTCGCCGTACGGTAAACAACGTGAAACGACGAGAGTGCAAAGATCGAGAGCTGGAACGAACGGGAGCGTCGAGGCGGGGCGCCGTCGGTGTTGCCCGCCGCCGCGTTCTCGTCCGCGTTCGCAATGAGTCAATCCCCGAGACGAACCGAAGCGCACAACAAGCGGGCAGGCATTCGGACGTCTTGGGAAGCCGCCGTGACCAACAAACGCGCCCCCGTTCGTTCGTGTGCGTTGCCCTCGCGATCAAACAAAGCGGGCAACATTCCGTGTGCTCGGTCGACCTTTTGGCAAACGACCAAACATCTCCGCCAACTGGGGGCATTCGTTTCAAACAAAACACTCGTCGAAAGGCCGTACAATACGGCGTGTATTTAATAAAACATTGGGCATCTGGTGGAATATTAATGAGGAACAAACGGACGTCCACCTCGAACTTCCTTCCTTTTGAGCTGATGTCAACAGAAGTTCCCTGATTGCTTCTCTCTACTTCCAAGTTGCTGTAAAGCATTCGTCATCGATCGAAATTGATTGGAAGCATCGCTGTAAGAATGTAAACAAACAACAACAAGCAGCAGTCCCGAGTGGAATCTTCTCGCCGCCCGTTGGCCTTCCGTCTACGAAGCGGCGAGCTTTCCGCTGGACGAGGGGCGTGTGTTTGAGCGTGTGCTTCCCGAATCTCTGAGCTTAATTCTCTTACGTCGATCTCTCTTCCTGTTCGCTTCCAAATGCAGTCCGGGTGAGTGAATAAACGAAGAGAATGCTCAAGTGATTTTCGCCTTCTTTCAGCCGCTTCTCCACCCCGAAGTCCTACCCGCGAAGTGCCCGCGCGGAGACGCGAAATCGGGCCAAAGACGAGCTGAAGCGAGTGATCAATGCGGTCGAACGGGTGCGCAAATGGTTCGTCCTCTCCTCCCGTTTATCGAATTCTTCTTATTCGTGCGATTGCAGGGAGAAGCGGTGGATTCTGCTGAAGGACAGCGCCGTCTACGTGTACAAGTGGGTTCCCGGTGAGTCGACTCGTTTCTTCTGAATTTCGTTGATTTCTTCCTCGTTCTTCAGTCAGCGGCTCCACGCCGGCGGCCAAACCGGCGACCACCGCGCAGAAGACGGCCGCCCTGCTGAACGAACGCGCGAATTCGGCCGAAAATTCGAACGACGCGTCCAGTGAGTTCTTTTCGTTCTTCTTCCGATTGGAATGCCCGTTTGTTCGCTCGCTTTCAGACACGCCGTCGAACAGCCACTTCGGCCTAAACGAGGAGTCGAACACCGCCTTCTCGGAGGGCTTTCGAAAGCGACTCCAACCACACGTCCGAAGCGGCCGGACTCGCGGGACCCTCGAACGGCGCGTCCACCGACTTCAGCGCAATGGTGCGCGAGGAGACGGAGATCAAGGCCGGACCGTCGAAACTCGCAAAGTGATTATTTCGTTTGTATTTCACTCGATTTCTGCGTATTTATTCTACCGTCTTACCAATTAAACGATTCGTCGATGAGATTGCTGTTGGCAATATTTATTTGGCAGTACGTGTGGGAGAACAATCGGGATTGTTGACTAGAAGGAATACTTTTGTTCGGGGGTTTGCATTTGTGTACAGACAGCCACCAGCCGTTCACATGATGGAACACTTGGAGGGGCTCTTTGGAATGAAACAACACCGCTCGTTTCCGAAAACGTAGAAGACGCCGCACTTCTTCTGTCCCGATTCGGAACTTCACTTTGGCCACCGGGATCGCCTCGACCGTCTGCCGTTGCTGCAATCCAACCATTTCAATTCATCTTCGGCCTTCTCGCTGCCCACCTTGATCACGCGACACGCACCGAGGGATTTCTGCAGGTGCTGAGCGCACAGCTTCTTGCTCATCTCGTTGATCTCCTTGATGGGGAACTTCTTCAACGGAGTGACCTGAACAAACGACAGAAATCTAAAGAATCTACTGCTTTGCACCTTACAAAAGCATTCGCTTCGCAGACGCTCACTTCGCCGCTCGCCTGCCGCAAGACGACTTCCGGCACCTCGCAGGGCGTGAAGAAGTCGGATCGTTCGACGGCACTAAACGGATGCTCGTGATCTTCGACTCCGATCGATTGCTTCCGCTTACAAGAAGACCTTCAGCTTCACGTAGTGGCGGACAGTTCCGTGGCCGCCGCACGTCGAGCACTGCTTCTTGCCTTGGCCCTTGCAGTGATGGCAGTCCCGAATGCCCCGTCCTTGGCAATGAATGCAGAGATCGTGTTGGCCGATGCCCGGCGGCGGCAGTCCCGCTTTGACCATGAAGTGAACGGGCGTCCCCACCGCGTAGGGCCGATTTCCCGGAGGCGGCGGGCGGCCGAACGATCGCCGATCCCGAACCGGGATATCCCCGGCTTGTGTCTGCCTTAAACAAATGTGTTCATTGGATCTTTCTTCTGATTAGCCTCGTCTTACGTGAGGGAAAGGTCGCGACCATCGGGTGAGTGTAAACGGCAGGATGCGCAACTCCCGCCTTCATTCCCGTGCCCCTGAAGCAGAAGAGCACGTGTGCTTCTACCCCTTCCCTTAGTTGTTTGTCTACCTGCAATAACCGCATTTGTCCGTCCCGAATCCCCGACAATGGAAGCAGTGGGAGACGCCCTCGCTGTTGCAAACTTGGCACGGAACCAATTGGCTCGTGGACGGGAGTTCGAGCACTCGTGTCTGAAGCGAAATGATTGAACGTGCGGCCTCTTCGTTCCGCTCACTTGTCCGACGAATTCGGCCGCCGGCAGGACCTCGTAGTCCCAGGGGTTTTGGATGTTGGCGGACGAGCGTTGGGCGCTCGAGGCGGGAAATTTGACGCCCTCCAGGCCGTGACCTTCGATCAGCTGCCCAATTGGACAGGGCTCCGTCCCTTCGGCCGTGCTTCGCGTCTCCGTGAAGCTCTCGAGCACGTACTGAACACCAAGGCAATTCATTTACCAAGAGGACCAAGGTAAACGTACGTGATAACAACAACTGTGCTCGATCTCTTCGAACTCCATCTTCTCGATCGTCTTCGTGCCCCAGTACTTCCGCCGTTTCGACTCGACGAGCAGCGCCTTGCGGATGTCCGACTCGTGGATCTCCCGACATCCCTCGTAGTAGCGACTGCTGCTGCTCGATGAAGTGAAGTCAGTGACCGATGTGTTGTGCCAAGAAGTCCAGGGCTAAACGAGAGGCGGATGTTCTTGCTCGTCTCCATTTCACACTCACTTCTCGCCTGCTGATTCTCACCACCATCTTCTTTGCGGGGCGGCGGAATCAAATTGAAGAGCAGCGGGAAGCTGCCACCACGCGGGCCCGTGGGCGAATTCGTGCCGGACATAAAAACCCAAGAGAAAACTCCTGAAGGCACGCATCGTGAGGATAACAAGGCGACTGCCGGAGGACACGAATGACTGGCGGCACGTGCACCCGCCTTACAGTCGATAAAAGCTCTTTACTGCGCGATAATCACTCGTACCAATGGAAGCTACTCGCTTCAATGAAGGACGAATGCTATGCTTCATTCCGCCCGAGGGAATTAGCCGAAGGAGAGGAAACGGAAGAAGACCGCATCAAAACGTGCCGCCGACTGCGTGGACTTGGCCGCCGGTTGTAAACGAGGCCGCTTTTCACGTCAATTACGAGCGGCAGGCGGAAACCGGAGATTGCGGGGCGCAAGTTTGCCGAAGGGAGCGCGATTTTATTGCTCACACCCCACGAATTCGAAACACGCCCCCTCGTTTGATAAACGAGGACCGGAAGGAAGGCGGCCGAGGGATTTGGTTGAAACTCCACGGCGTGAACGAAAACTCCGTGAACTCGCGAGTGTAGAACGAAACAAACCCCTCCGTGCGGCGGGCATAGTTAATGCCGCCCATTCCCACCCAGTGGCCGTCCGCACGGAGGTCGGCCATTCGCGGCAGGAGTAATTTGCACAAACGAACGAGCACGACGACCTGTACGCATAACTCGGCGCCCCGGTTGGCCGAAACGAAAACGCGGCGGGGGAATTTGACGCCCGACGGAATGTTTCGCTCGTTATCAATCGCCCTCAACGCGCCCCACCCGGCGATCGCTTCGCGAATTCCTCCGCTCCTCCAAATCCCGCCAAACCGAAGTCGTAAGCCGGTGAGCAAAACGGAGGGCTCATTCCGATGATTCACGTACTTCTGCTTCGAAGTTGGCGCCCCATCGAGCGGATGTGGAAGTTTGACGGCGAGCAGAAGAAATTCGAGATCTCGCGAATACGAAATGGGCGCATCGTCTGTCTGCTGCTCGGTGTTGAAACCGAAGGGCAGATGACGAAACAGAAGGAAGAAGAGAAAAGATTTCGAGTTCGCAAAGGAAGTTCTCACGTAGTCGACGGCCAAGGAACAGCGAAAGAATTCAATCGACGTTCCTTTCGCCGGCCATAAGGCGAACAAATTGGAACGACGACGAAGGAAAACAAACAAGCGAACGAAAATAGCGGGAGGATTATCATCAGAAACCACAAGACGGGAGGAAAAGTTGCCCGCATGTGCGGTCCGGATTTCCCTCCGCCCTCCGCCGAGGGCAGAAAGAAGAAGGAAGAAAGAAAGACGAGAGCGATGTTGTCTTCTCCGCCGCTTCCGCCGGCATTCCGCCGCGGCCATTCATTCCTCCCTGGCTGCCGGCCGCTGCTTCTCGCTGCCAACGGGCACGCGACGCGGCCCGGATTCTTGACACGACTCCAGCGTGTTCGCTTGTCGACTGACGAGCCTCGAAACCAGCTGACCTCCCGCCCTCCGCCCCCGAAGAAGCTCTCAAATCAGCGTCAACTCGACTCGACACACGAGGCCGGAGCGGCGGCGAAAAGGGCCGCGGGCAGCGGGCGACAAAAAGAGTCGAGCTCATCGGCCGGAGGGCGCCGGCCGGGGCGCCGCACTTGGCGAAGCGGCAGGCGGCATTGTTCCCGCGGACCGGCGGGCCACTTTTTCGCCTCTTTCCCCCGCCCGTTCCCGGCTTCTTTCGAGTTTGCCGCACGCGCACCGCTTTGCGGTCGGGTTTAGCCGGCGGGTTTTTTTCGCACAAAACCCCCGAGCAAGAGGAGAAATTTCCGCCGGAAATCTCTTCACCGCCGCCTCCCGCACGCGCAGTCATGCCGCCCCCCGATGATGAGCTCAAAGGTTCTAAATTAAAGCAAACAGCCGCTCGCACTCGTCCTCCCTCTCTTCCTTCCGCTCTGCCGCTCTTCCGCCGCGAGCGGCTCGTCGCGTCCGCCGGCCGGCGGCTCCATTGCGCACTGGCGGTCGATCGAGCGGATGGCCAAACGCTGGTGGATTCGGCGGGCGAGCAGTCGAATGGACGGTGACTTCCTGCTCCCTTCTCGAATTCGAGCTCTTCTGCCGTCCATCCATCATTCTCCGTTTGTTTCCCAGTTGACCGCCGTCCTCGTGAATATTTCACGTTCCGCCGGGACGCCCATTGGAGCCGACCGCTTGACGACGAGTTCGTTCCAGAAAGCAGACGAAATTAGGCGAAGGAGAGCGGTACGGTAATCCCGTTTCCCGTCAAAGGAAATGAAAGAAAGGACAAGACAGTTCGAAGAAGATCTTCGATGCATCAGATAAACCTCAAGAAAGAATACCCAACTGCTTCCGTTTACAACAGAGCCAAAATGACTGCGAAAAGGCGAGAGGAGTCGTGAGTTGTGGTCGATCGGCCTCCAGAGACCACCGAAATACGCCCGATTGTTCGGAAGGCAGAACGAACGAACCGCGGAGGATTGATGTGAGTTATGAACAAATTTCTACGTTCGTTTCGAAATGCAACTTCCGCAACGAGAAGTGGAGGGTTGTTTGTTGTTCTGCCGCACACAAGTGCCTAAAGAAGCCCGTGCGAAAGGTCCCGTGCGGAATGTGTGGAGGGGCGATGCCACAAAAAGGCGCTCACCGCTTTCAACACGCGCCTCGCATCGAGCGGTTTTTTCGGTTGATAAGCGGCAAAAAGCGGCGTTCATTTTCCGCGTTCCATTCCAGGGGCGTTCGTTTGCTCATCGGAAGGCGTTTTTTATTTCCTCGTCTTGATTTCGAAACATCCCGTCGATGACGCGCTCCGTTCGTCTGCGGATTTCGACACTCGACTTCGGCGCAAGACTTTCCGTCCACTTCCTTCCTTCTTCTCGCTCGTGTGATGAATTGCCGTCGTCGTGCTTGCGAAAATTCCTTCCCGTCAGCTCGCTCACCCTCTCGCCTTTCAGAATCCTCGATTCGGTCATCCGGCCGTCGATTGAATCCAGCATGCAGAGTCCCGTGGTCGCGCAAAATTCGCCTGTCCCGCAATCCGCACGCGATCGCCACGCCGCAGTCGCGGAAGCGCCGTCGAGTGGACAATCAGGAGAACGTCGTGAAGAACGTGCGCTTCGCCCTGGACGAGAACAACCGCCGCGCCGAGCCCACCACGCCGACGAGCACGACGGCGGCCGCTGCGGCTCTCATGCGGGCGACCCGGACGACGACGTGATCCCAGCGGGCAGGTTTCCTTCCTCCTCCGACGGCGAGTTCATGCACCCCAGAGAACTTCCACAAAGTTTCGCCCAAAAAGCCCGTCATGGAGGTACGCGATCGCCCGCTCGTTGCATTTCGACTAAAATCCCGCACCGTCTTAGGTGGGGGCGAACACGCTGATCGTGTGCTCTTCGCCGACGGGCCAGGAGGCGGCCAGATTGGGTACGTTCTCGATGGTCGGACGAATGTCCTCCGTGTGCAAAAGAAGAATCTTTCGGTTGGGACTTCGCGAAAATCGAACTCACGGGCATTTCCTCCGATTTCTTCGAATTTTATTTGATTTCTTATTCTTTCGTGTGTTCAGGACTCACCACCCCGTCGCCGCTCATCCTCACGCCACGCCGTTCGGCCATGAAGCGGCGTCTGATCGACGAGGCCGCCCAGCGCCCACTCACGGACTCGGCGTGCACGACGCCCACGGATTTCCGCTCGCCGAGTGTTCCCGACTTCAGGCCAGTCGGAAGAAGACGGTCAGTCCACAAACGATCATTCATTTCACGCTTCTTGTCGCTTTCAGCTGGAGCCAGTGGAGGGCTGCTTGTACCCGCGACTCCGCTCGTCCAATCACTCCATCAATCAGCTGTGCCTGCAGTTGGCCGAACCCCACTCGGTAGGTCCCGCTTGTTTCTTCGTTGTTTCATTCTTTCCCTTGTGTTCAGCCAGCGCAACCTGGCCAACCACTTGAAAGAGATGGGGATCACGAAGATCGGCGAGTTCGCCAGCTTGAGCCCGTCCAAGGTCGAGGAGATCCCGTACTTGCGCGTAAGTGCCCTTCTTTCTCTCATCGATGTTCACGATCGAATTGCAGCGACCCAAAGTCGACGGTGCGGTCAATGTTCTGCGCACTTTCGCCCACAACCAGGCCGCCGCTCAGCAGAGCTCGACGGCGGACAGCGGCGGCCCGTCGAATCCGCTCGTGCACGTGGACAGCAGCGAGAAGGAGGCCGCGTCGCCGGTGGAGAGCCTCACGGTCGACGAGCCGCAGGAGAACGTGCAGGAAGAGCGGCCGGAGAGTACGTTCATCCATTCCTCTTTCTTTCTATTTCCCCGATCGATTTCAGCTCCCACTCAGCCGGAAATCGTGGCCGAAAACAACGAGGCGGAAGCGGCACGCAGTCGGGCGGCGGCCGCCGAAATGCAGGACACGATGGAGATCGTGAAGACGAGCCCGCCGACCGAAATCGAGGAGCGCAACCAACAGCCGCGTGGCGGTAAGCGAGCGTCTTTGTTCGATCTGACTAATCGCCTTTTGCTTGCAGCCCCGCTCGTTCCGCGCACTCAAGCGCCCGTCGTCACGAGCAGCCAGCAGTCGGGCGGCACGGCTTCGATTTGGACGGACTCCAGTTCCGGTACGCCCTTTCCCGTTCATCCCTCGTGTTCATTCTTTTCGTTCGTTCAGAAGTCAACTACGCTCGCTTCCAAGAGCTGCAGGAGAAGGCGGCCGACCTGAGCAACCTGCTGAACACGACGATCTCGGCCATCTCGAAGCCCAAACCGAGCCGTGAGTTCCCCTTTCATCCGTCTTCTTACTTCTGTTGCGCCCTCTGCTTTCAGCCATCAAGATGCTCCGCAACATTCGCGCCCAGTTCCGCGATGCGGCCGTCAGCAAGTCGGACTGCGATCAGATGCTGGACTTGATCATGGATTTGGCCAAGGACGTGAACCAACGCCGCCGCACGCTGGCCGACGATTAGAACGATCGATTGATTGATTGGTGCTTTGCCTTCGATGTGAAGCCTTTCGTTTGCACTCGAGATTTCCCCCACTCCTCCACGAATCTCACCCACCTTTTGCTCGAAATACGGGGAATTTGGAGATGGTGCAAAGCTGCCTGCCTTTTAGTTCACGCCCGCCTTTCACCCACTCACTTCCCCTCTGCAATTCACCCACTCACCGACACTCGTGCCTTCCTTCCTTTCTTCTGCTTAATCGTTTGCGATCCTCTTGATTGTTCCTACTTCTTCTAATTGTTTGTTTAACTTCTCGTATCCTTTAGTTTCGTTTGTAATTCGTGCGTTTTGTACGCGATTAAACTCACTTTTTGTTGATGAGCGAGGATTCCGTAAGCGGAGAGATGAAAGGAAGATCGGGATCGAATTGAATCAAACTCGCGTGTGTTGACGCTTGCTGAAATCAAGACCTCTACGTTGATCGCTTCGTGGAGATCACGACGAAGCTGAATTGAAGAAGAGCAGAAACTGTGGAGTGCGTTCGGCAATCCGTCGACTTGCTTGGAGGTGCGTGAGGCACGCGCCGTCGATTGTTTAAACGAAATTGCGTTTTCACGGAACTACCGCACGCCTTTGTTCGCTTCGGTTCGTGTTTCGACCACCGGCGATGTCGTTCGGGGCCGCACACGTCGTCGGTGGTCCCGTGCGGGCGGGCGGGCCGGCCGGTCGCAGGAGTCACCGATCGTGCGACTTTTGGGGCGAGCGGCCGCCCGCCCCGTTCCCGCATCGGTCGACGGAACGCACACGACCGCCGGACGGCCGAAGCGAACAGGCGGCGGGAATTTCTGTGCGACCGACAAGTTGGACGCCCGATTCGAATTCGGTTTTCAGGATCCGGTTGTCAGGAGATTTCTCAACGGCAAAAAAGAACCGCTGCTCCGCCTTCCGCCTTATCCCCCGCCCCCGGTTTCTCCATCGACCGGCCACAGCACGCGCTCATGCACGCACAGTAAGGGAACGAAACGAGCCAACTCACGCCAACCGGTCGGCGGGGGAAGTCGACCGAAGTCGGGCGGCCGTCGAACTGACGAGTGGGGCCGCGGAGAAGCCGCGTGTCTGGACTTCTTTTCGCTTTGTGTTCGTTCGTTGCGGTGATTGAACGAGGGCACGAGATCGTTCGACATTTCGGTCGTGCGTGCGGTCCTCGCTGATTCTCGATCTCCTTTTGGCATTCGGTCTCCTAACGCTCCTTCCAGTCATCCTCGTTTGCTTGTGCGTTCTTCTCGCTAGCTATCAAGAAGCTCGCTTCCTTCCACTCTTTCTTTCTTCTCCAATCGATAATCCGGCGCCGATGAACGGGCCGTGGTTACGGTGGACGGGCGTTCGGGCATTCGCCGAGTGATGCCATGGGAGTTTTCTTCTGCCATTTCGTTGATAGCAGCTGCTTTCGTCTCATTACGAAATCAGTGCTGGTCGGTCGGCGGGGAGGCCTGCTGGGCATCGGGTGCCCTTTACTTCTTGATCGATTGCTTACTGTTTCTTGTGCCGCCGTTGTCAAGGTTTTCGCCGAACGACGCCGCGTGTGTGTGCGGCCGAACGTCTACTGTTTCGCGGCGGCTAACCCAATTACCCTCGAAGCCGAGACTCGCCGACCGCCTTCTGCTCGCCGCGCCCCAACGGAAACGAGGCGTTTAGTCAGAAGAGAGTGCTCGCGGCGTGTTTTCTACCGTCCACCAAATGCGATTCGCGTTCATCGTGTTGATCACAAACATCCCGCTGCTTTCAGCTCCGCCAGGCGTACGGTAACCGAGGCGGGGATGGGCATTCGCGCCGGCGCCTTCTAGCCGCAACTCCAATGGGCCAACGACTCGGGAGTTGTTGTCGGCGGGACAAGGTGGCCGCGGGTCGGGGCAGTCAGACGGGTACGATGAGCGGCGGCCGGAACTTCGATCCCGACGAGAAGTGGTCCAATTTGTACCGCGAACGCGAGAAGAATCACCTCTACAAGTGGGTCGGCGTTCGGAGTGGTGAGTGGACGGAAAGACGATCGAATTGAGACGAATCCTCGCCATTCAGGCGGCGAACTGGTCACGGTCTACGAGAAGGAGGGAGAAGAGGGCGTCCTCCGGTTCGCGGCCGAGAAGCTGGAGCCCATGATGTACGAGAACGGGGAGAAGACCCAGCTGATCAAGTTCGCCGACTACGTTCGCTGGAAGAAGTCGGTGGTGAGTTGAATGCAAGAAAAAGGGAGCACGAACATCCTCTTCGTTCTGCAGAGTGTCGAGTTGGGGCTGAGCGAGGACGAGAACTTCGACGAGAACAACTCGAAGTTCCGCGAGCACGAGACCCAATGGCGGCTGAACAAGCGCGGGAGTGGACGGCGAGACGATCATCCACCTGCTGCTCAATCGCGAAGAACCCTCGTGTGCGGAAATCGCCCGCATTCTGATCAGCAAGTACCCGGGACTCGCCAAGGACATCTACATGGGCAACGAAATGTTCGGTGAGTCCAGCAAAAAAAAGGGCAATCGGAATAGCCGTCCTTCTTTCAGGCCAGTCCGCCCTTCACCTCGCCATCGTCCACGACGACTACGACACCGTCCAGTTGTTGCTGGAGAAGGGAGCGGCGGTCAACGCTCCGCGCATGCGGCGACTTCTTTTTGCCCGAAGATGTCACGGACAAAAACAGCCGCACGACCAGCTATCAAGGTGCGCGGAGAGAGGAAAGAAGCCGGTTGTTTACTCGTTTAATTTTAGGATACGCGTATTACGGTATGTTTTCGTTCATTTCCACTGCAAATGGAGAAATGGGACGAGAGTAATCGAGGTGCATTCTTCAGGTGAATACCCACTTGCCTTCGCTGCGTGCTTCGGAAACAAAGACATTTACGACTTGCTGATTCAATATGGCGCAAATCCCGACTTGCAAGACATGTTTGGAAACACTTGTCTCCACATGTGTGTTATTAACTACAGCAGTGTAAGTGCTTTCCAATCGCAAGTGAAAGACGGAAGTGTTCGCCGGGTGGTGAGCAAAAGGGCAGGGGATTCGAAACACGCGACTTCTTTCATCTGCCGGGTTCAATTGATTGAAATCATTGGAATCCATTCGCATTCATTCGTTGTGTTGTTTAGTCGATGTACTCGTACGCCGTACGGCATTGGCACAAGCCCGCGAAGACGAACATCGTGAACAACGCGGGCTACACGCCGCTCACGCTTGGCCACGAAGCTGGGCCGAAAGCACATCTTCGAGGAGATGCTCGAGTTGATGAAAGTGGTGAGTCGCTTTCGAACGAAGACAGAAAGTGACTACTGGCCGTTGATTGCAGGAATTCTGGCGTTTCTCGGACATGACTTGCAGCGCCTACCCACTGGACACGCTGGACACCATCCGCCCGGACGGCTCGACCAGTGAGTGCTCGAACGAAAGAAAAGAAAGCTGAATGTTGTGTTCAGACTACGACTCCGCCCTCATGACCGTCATCAACGGCAGCACCTCCGAGCATTTGGACATGATCGGCAGCGAAGTGATCCAACGTCTGCTGGCCGACAAGTGGAAGGCGTTCGCAGCGGTAAGAGCAATCAATTCGATCGCTTATGCTCAAAGTCCCTGCGTATTCAGCGCAAAATGTACGAACGTTTGGGGTTGCTGGCCTTCCATCTGGTCTGCCTCTGCTTCGTCGTCTACTTGCGGCCCACGGAGACCAAGCGGCTGTACATGGACGAGCCCGAGTGGGACGACTACGTGAGTGATTGAAAGGAATAGACGAGTGAATGCCGCTTGTTTCCCTCAGGTCCGCACGGTTTTCGAAGTGCTCACCATCCTGAGTTGCGTGTGGTTCGTCTTCGGACAACAAGTGGGCGATCTGCGAACACAGGGCTTCGTTGGCTACTTCAAGAATTTGGTGAGTGATTGTTCGAATGAACGGGCGGATAGCAAGAGAGTTCAGACAACGGCACCGGCAAAGATCGTCTACCTGGTCGCGAACATCTGCCTCCTGCTCTGCGTTCCGTTCCGCTTCTCTCGGCACTACGACATCGAAGAGGGGCTGTTGATCTTCTCGCTGCCCGGCTCGTGGATCTTCCTGCTCTTCTTCGCACGGTAAGCGAACGAATGACGGCCGTTTATTCCGTCCATTGCCTTCAGGAGTGCCAAACTGACCGGACCTTTCGTGCAGATGATCTACAGCATGATTGCTGGTGACATGATTCGTTTCGGGATCATTTCAGCAATCTTCCTCGTTTCCTTTTTCGCAAGGTAATCGAGTCAGGAGTTGAATGAGCGACTAATCGGGTCGCTTCCTTCAGTCTTCTACTTTGTCGGAAAGGACATGGCCGCCAAACAAGCCCTGCCGAAGAACAACAACGACAAGTGCCACATCGAGGGCTACAACATCTACACGTACTCGTCGTTCCTGGAGACGTTCGTCACTCTCTTCCGTGCGAGCATGGGAGGCTACGACGTGAGTGCTCGCAGTTGAGAGCTGCCAAGAGAATGCCCCTGGATTGCAGTACGAAGAGTTCGCGTGTACCAACTACGAGCCCCTCACGAAGACCCTGTTCGTGTTGTACATGTTCGTCATGCCAATCATGATGATCAACATCCTCATCGCAATGATGGGCAACACCTACACGACGGTCATCACTCAGGCGGAGAAGGCGTGGCGTCAGCAATACGCCAAGATCCTCATGGTGCTGGAGCGGTCGGTGAACAAGGAGAAGCTGGCCATGTGCCAGCTGGAGTACTCGATCAAACTCAACGAGGCCTCGCGCGGCCTGATGGTCATCAAGCAGACCCGCAAGACGCGTGCCCGTCAACGCAAGCAGGCGATCAACAACTGGAAGGTGCGCTCTCAATTGAATGCCTCGCCAGCGTTTTCACGATTGTGCCCTGTTTGCAGAAGATCAAGCACAACGTCATGAAGATGGTGGAGAAGTACGGCGCCGAGCAGACGAAATTCCTCCTCCACAGCCACGATCGAATCATCCTCGAGGAGACGGTCACGGGCAACGTCGACGCGGCCGCTGCGGCGGTGGCCGTGAATCTCGCCCGCAACTCCACGAACCGCACGCCGAGTCGCAGCGAGTCGGAGCAGAAGCTGGCGGACGAGGAGGAGGGCGGCTACGGCCGCAAGCAGACCATTCGCGGCGTGTTGGCGGCCCACAAGCAGAAGGGCGACAGCGAGCAGCCGCGTGCGGCCACGGCCGATTCGATCGCCCTGCCGACCGTCGACACCCAATCGGTAAGCGGCTACCACGAGGCGCGCACCAGTCGCGAGTCGGCGGGCGGCTCGGCCTCCTCGTCGCCCACCCACAAGCCGCACGGCTACGTGCACGTCACTCAACGAACTCTCGCGGCAGCGGCCGGAGTGCGGGTTCGCGGTACGTTCCGAAGAAACCAGCAGAAAGGGACGTGCAATCCGCACGTTCAGGAGTGCAAATGCTGCCCTCGGTCGACGTCCCGAACATCCCCGGACAGCAGCGTTCGAGCGGGAGCAGCGGCAGTCCGAGCAGCAACGGGAGTCCGCCGGCCCGCAATCCCTGAAGGCGAGTGGACGAAACGATTATGATCTCCGGTTATTCTTCAGTTCCCCCGTGTAATTCACGTAAATGTTCTCCTCTATTCATCTGCATTCCGTGTGTAAATTGATTCTTGACGTCCTTGTTCACCCCTTTCACCTACCTTGTAATAAACGACTTCTCTTCTTCTTGGAACCTTTCGGATCCACGAATTCAACAGACCCGACCACAAACTTCCAATTCCGATCGACTTCCTTTTCCTTCAAGAGGTTCGACTCGCTCGATCCACGCCTTTCTTCGATTAATTTATTGCAAAACGGTACAAAAGATGGCAGCGCAATTAAAAACAAACATTTCGACGAACACAACGACCACAACACACGTCGTTCAACAGTCACTGGTGGATAGGAAACTGAATAAAGCGTGTAGAATCGAGATTGACAAATCAATGCAAAAAATAAAAGAATTGACGAGGTGCGTAAAACGAAGCACGAAACCCCCCTTGTTTCAATCGACTTTCGCGTGAAGGGGAGGGGGTTTACCGGGAAGCATAAAGGGCTTTGCGTGTGACGCGTTGAACGACCGTTGATTGCTAGGTGCCATTGGGTTCCGAGTCGGACGTGGGTGCGAAAGACGGAGGCGCGAATCTGCTCCAACACGAGAATCGTGAACCTGTGCTCGTGGGCTGGATGGCTTCTCGTTGATCATCAGGGGCCAGGCTGGCGCGGTCGGGGGGCGGCTCAGGAACTCCCAGAAGGGCTAAACGGAAAGAGCAATGAAGGGGCAGGAAACGCGAGAATGATCGAACTCACCAGCGAATTGCCCGAATCGAGGACGTCGCTCCACGTGGCGGCCCAAGGCGGGGGCGTCCGCCGAACTCGACGGCGACCATCGGGACGACCTCGCCGGTCGCGGGGTCCGGCACTCGGAAGACGTCGCGGAAGACGACGGGCTGCTGCAAACAACGCGCTCATTGACCAGTTCACAAAACTCGCGATCGAACTCACGTTCGCGTTCACGGGATCGAGGAAAGGATTGGGATACATCGAGAAGCCCCACGTGGTGTAGTAGTCGACCATCTTCTTGAAGGCGTCCTCGTAGAGGGCCATCTGCGCGGCCGTCCGCTCGGTCGCTTGGACGGGGCGGGCGCTTCGGCCGCTTGGACGGGCGCCTCGGCCGGTTGGGTGGACGCGGGGACCTCCGCCGCTTCGGCCGGTGCGGGCGGCTGTGCGGCTTGGACGGGCGCGATTTGTTCCGCGTTCTGCTGCTCCATGGCCGCCATTCGGGCCAGCGCTTCGGCTCGGTATTTCTTCGGCATTCGGACGGGGATCACGACGGCCGAGCGGCTTGCGCGGCGGCACCACGGGCTGCGGAGGCGGGCAGCCGGAGGCGCGGCAGGAGCGATCGGCGGCGCGGTCGAGCGGCGGTCCAAGGGGGGAGCGAGCGACGGAACGCTCGCCGGTAGGGGCACCGGGCGGGCACCGGAGCGGGCACTGGAGCGGGGCGGCCGGCTGTTGGTAGAGGCCCGCAGTGGCGGCCAGCACGGCGTCGAGCATGTTCGCCGCCTCCGTTCGTTCGGGAGCCTTCGGGCGGGGCGGGGCGAGCACCGGCCGGACGGTGGTCTTCTTGGCCGGCGGAAGGGTCACTAAACGGCGAGAACGGAATAAAGAATGAACGAAAGCGACTCACGTTTGACGACCTTGGGCTTCGGCGAG
Source organism: Aphelenchoides fujianensis (assembly GCA_024699865.1). Classification (NCBI taxonomy): domain Eukaryota; kingdom Metazoa; phylum Nematoda; class Chromadorea; order Rhabditida; family Aphelenchoididae; genus Aphelenchoides; species Aphelenchoides fujianensis. The sequence goes on along the minus strand of JAMPIO010000172.1, from coordinate 173,438 downwards.
GCGGGGCGAGGTTCCTCGGCGGCCGGGGCGCTCCGTGGAGGCGCGTCTGGGGTGTAGTCGTTGGGAATCTGCCGGAGTGAGCGTGGAGGCGGCCGGTGGGCTGGCGGAAACGGGCGGTTCTTCGGCTAAACGAATCGAATGAATGCCGTCCACAAAGCAGAGAAGACAAACCGGAAATCGGAGCGGCGGCCGGTCCTCGACTCGCGTCTCTTCGTCCGGCTCGGCATCCTGCTCGACGCCTCGGATCGCAGTGAGCAGAATGTCGGGCAGTTGGAAGCTGTAGTCCGTCGAGCGCGACTCGGCCGGAAGGGCCCACCACGGTTTCGGCCAGCTGCGGGATGTTCAGGACCACGCGCTTCGGGGTGGGCGGCGGCGATTCCGGGACCGCATCTTCGGGAGCGGCTTGGGCGGAGAAGCGGGCGGCGCGCATTCGGTGGCTTCCGGCGGGGGAGCGGCCGCGGGAGTGGGCTGCGGAGAAGGTCGGTGCACGCACGAGGCCATTTCCTTTCAGCTGGATGACAAGTCCGGCGCCTTCGTTCGTCTTCGGTCGGGCATCGAAGAGGACCTCGGCGATCACTTCGGCCGTCTTCTTTTGGTGCGAGGGGGGCGGCTCCTCGGCGATTCCGGCAGCTTCCGTCGGGGCGGCGGTCGGGAGATCTCCGGCCGGCCGCATCCTCTGCGACGGCCCGCCGGTTCGGTCTGCGAAGAAACGAGAACCTCTTCTTGGAGTTCGCCGGCAGGCGCGGTTCGAGCTGCTCGTGGGTCACTTGGACGGACCTTCCTTCTCGCCAACTTCTGCCGACTTCTCCTGAGCAGCGACCGCCTCGCTTCGACGGGAGTTCGGTTCTCCTCTAAAACGAGATGTTCACTAAAGAAAGGAAAGGAATGACTTGCCGTCTTCCGGTCGGACAACTCGGGCATTGGGGCCGTCGATCGGGATCGTTTCGTCCAGCCCGGTTCGTTTGGACATCGCTGCCGGTCGAGGACTCGAAGGATTCGTCGATTCGCAGCTGCTGGCTGTCCTCGTCGCTCGAAGTGTCCCGGTACACCCGACCGGGGCGTCTTCTTGGGCGTGGGCTGCTTGGTGGTGGGAGCGGGAGTGTCTGAACAGGCAAGAATGATTCCACGATCGAAAGAAACACGAGGCTTGCCGTTGCTGGACGGGCGACCGGCGGTCTTCTTCGCGTCCTTCCCGTTGGGTCCAGAGCGGATTTGGTGGACGAGGAAGCGGTCGTGGCCGGGCGTTGTTGAGTGGGCGCAACGTAGGGCCGAATCGGACGCGACGACGGGGGGCGGTTCTTCTGCACGCGAGTGGGAGTCGCATCCTTCGACCGTTCGTTGACCACGTCGAGGCGAGGCTTCTTGGACGACGTGGGCTGAACATCGGAAGAAAAATGAGTGCATCGATTGAAGAAACGACTCACCGTGCCCGCAGTGCTCGTCTTCGGACGTTTGCGGATCTCCAGCGGCTGGCCAGACGAGGGATTTCGTTTCAGCGGCCCATCGCGCACGAACGAAACGACTCGCACCTTTGGGCTCCCGTCGCGCTTCTCCTTCTTTTTCTTCGGTTTCGCCGTGGAGGTGGACGGCTCATCCGGCTCGGTCTCGTAGACGCTCTCGTCGGACGGGCTCTCCTCGGAAGTGCTCTCCTCGGTGGAGCTCTCGCTGGACGAGCTCTCCTCTCGCTCGGGCGTCTTTGCGGGCGCGTTGTCCTCATCGGAATCATCCTCGATGTACGCACCCCGCCCCTTGGGCGAACTCGATCTGAAGAACGGCAGGAATGCAAACAAACAGAAGAGAGGGAACGTACTTGGCCGGTGTGGTGATGATCGGACGATTTCGCAGTTGCTTCTTGCAGTCGTCCTCCAGCTTCCGCTGATATTGCTTGAGTTTCTTCTTGCAATTTTGAAGCAAAACTAGGCATTGATGGACAGAAATTTTTGGGCGAACTCACCAAGTGGTCCAGAGGCTCCCAACTCGCTTGTTCTATCGGGTAACCCAGCCAGAGGACCTTGTACTCCTTGACGCCACGCCGCACTCGATGGTCGAGGATCTCCTCGACGTCCCAATCTTCCTCGTCTTCGTTTTCTTCCACCGGCTCGGCCGGCTCGTCCTTGCGCCTTTTGGGCATTCTGGCTGCAACCCTGAAGGCAAGGCAAAATCAAACGGACGTAGACGGAAGCACGATGAATGCACGGATGATCGATTCAAATGGAAATTCTAAGGAAAATTCACATCTATCCGCAGAATTCAGCAAAGCAAAACAGAGAGGAACATTCGACTGCTTGGGCGTCGTTGGAGGTCTTCGGACGGAAGGGCGGGAGGAAGCGAGCGAAGGGACGGAAGAGAGGCAGACATGACCGCCCGGAACGCACAATGTTTCCCTGCACGCCCGAGCGTCGGCGGACGGGCGGGGAGATTCGACTCGCCGTCCATCACATCACGTGATCTCGTGCGTGGGCGTCGACAGGCGCCCCAAAATTAATGGCATTTCGGCGGATGACGTAAACGCGATCCCGACACAAAGCCGAGCAACAGCTGTTGTTGCACGAACAGTTGCCATCCGCCCGGCCATAAACAAAACGGAGGTCAACGATCGATGCAAGAAAGCAGGATCGTATTGCAGGCCAACCGGAATGCGGACGGCACTCGGCTCCAAAAGCAGGCAATCGACCGGCCGAACACTCAAAAGCAAAACACTCGTCGCCTCCACACCCGTGGGATAAACCGACGCCGATCGGCGCGTTCTTTGGCGGCCGCAGCGTCTGCAAGGAAGCCGAAAAGGCGGACGGTCCGATCGAAGCGGCCGAAGAGAAAGAGCGCCGTGTGTTGCCTGACGGCGGCCAGACGGACGGGCACACGGCAATCCACTTATGCGCGCTGCCTTTGATCAAATCCTCCCGTTCGACGCCCATTACAACAAAGAAAAGAAATTCCAATGCTGTTGCCTTCCGCTGTGTTTCGGCTTCGCCGTGAAAGTTTGATGTTCGATCGAGTAATCTCTTATTCGTGCGGTAGAACAAACAAGGAAATGAATCTAAAGCAACGCCCTTATGGATTGGTTGTCAAAGAAGAGATGACGCGAAGCAAGTCTCGCATTGTTGCCGGCGGTTACCACTGGTTACCCGGCGGTGAGTGGCGGATTTTGTCGCCGTCTGCGCCCCCAAGAGTTCGCGGAGAGGCGGCCCCAACGGAAAGATTTTCGAATAAAAAAGTCCATGGCCGCAACTGAACGAAAAGAATTCGTCGTCTGTCCGCCGGCCCGCATCGTTCGCTTAATCGATACGCTCTGAGGTCGCAATGGACGAAAGCAGCAGGTTAGTGACTAACCAGACGAAAAGGAATTGATGGAATTGCTCGTTCAGGAAGGTCCGCAATGTGGAGATCGACCCGCACGCCACCGACGCGGCCATCGTCCTCCGCTACGACCTCGTGGACGGGCAGAAGACGACAAAGAAGAGTAAAATGTAAGGAAATCGCTGGGTTTCGAGAATTTAGTCCGTTTGCTCGTTGCAGAATCCAACTGAAGAATTTCTCGGACGAACTGGAGCCGCTGAACTTGGCGCGCAGCGTGATCGACCAGTGCCCGCTGATTCCGTCGGCTCGAATTCACGACCTCGAGCAGGTCCTCTTCTATCTGCAGCGGCGGCTGTCCAACAAACATGGCGAGTGGATTTCTTCCATTTTGTTCGAATTTCCTCCATTCTGCAGCAGTCTTTGGGGTCAGCAACGGCGTCAACGCGATGGCCAGTCGGGCGGAGATCTTCCAATTGGAGGCACGTCCTCTTCTTCGTTCTTTTAATCATTTTGCTTGCAGGAGTACATCGAAATGCTGTACGAGGACTCCGAGAAGCTGAAAGCATCGTCCTTGATCTTGAGCCTCGCTCTTCGCCTGTCCAACCTGAAAACGATCGCAGAGAACGGTAAGTTCTTACTTGAACTGCCATTTAACTCCTTCCTTAACCTTCAGACGTGCTCGTCGGAGCGTTGACTCGTGTGCTGCGCGAAGACTCGCGGAAGAACTTCGAGTTGGCCACAAATTTGGCGTCAATCTTCGTTCAACTCTCAATGTTCACGAGATTCCACTCACTCCTCTCCCATTTCAAGGTGCTTCCGTTCATTTGTTGTTTCATCACCCGAGCTTTTCGCTTTAGATCGGAGCCCTGTCGCTGCAATTGATCGAGAACGAACTGAAGCGGCACGACCTGTGGACCGAGCAGATGACCCAAAACTTGGCCGGCGACCAACGCCGCAAGTGGGAGCTGGCGATCAAGAAGCAGGAGCTCTTCCTCGTCGAGTGCTTCAAGATCCTGATCAACCTTTCCGTTGAGACGAAGACCGAAGTCAAAATGGTGGGGTTTTCCTTCAGTTTGATTCATTTGATGCCTTTCTTCCGTTCAGATCAAACGCGGGCTGTTGTCTTCGTTGGTCAAGTGCCTGGAGCACAACAAGTCGCCCGTTCTGCTCAAGACGGCCATCCTCTTCCTGTGGAAGTTGAGTGTGTTCGTCGAGAACAAGGACGCCATGTCGCAGATGGGCGCCGTCGAGAAGATCGTCGAGCTGCTGCCTTCGAGCGACTCCGAGATGGCCAACATCATCTTCGCCCTCCTCTTCAACCTGTCTTTCGATTCACAACTACGCGGTCGAATGGTCAATGCGGGTCTCATGAACTACGTGGCTTCACACATCTCATGTGCGTTCCTTCCATCCGTCTTCTGTTTCCTATTTCGGCGTTGATTGCAGCAAACGAAGTGGCGCTGGCGCTTCTTTATCAACTCTCCGTTGTGGACGACGCGAAAGGCGATGTTCACGTTCACGGACTCCATTTCCGTGGTTCGTTCCTTGCATCCAACCATCCCGTTTGATCGCCGCTTTCAGCTCGTCTCGTTGGCCAAATCCCGACCGGACTCGCTGGTCGTCAAGGGGATCCTCGTGAACGTGTCGACGGAGAAGCGGAACGCTCAACTGATTTGCGGGGCCGACGGAAGCGGGTTGGATTTTCTGCTCAAACGGGCGATCGAAAGCGGCGACTCGCTGCTCATGAAGGTCGCAAGGAACATTTCGTCGCACGAGGGCGCCATTCAAGAGCATTTCGTTGTGAGTCCATTCCATCTGTTCGTTTCCATTCGAATGCTCGGCTTTCAGCGGTGGACCGACCGGCTGCTCGATTTGATCCAAAACTCCACCTCGTCGCCGATGGTCGCCTTTCCGGTCGATGCGCTCGCAATCGTCTCCGTCCTGCCGCTCAACCGATGGCAGTCGGAGGCGAAATCCGCCCAACTGATCGAGTGGATTCAAACGATCCTCAAGAACTCGAACGAGAAGGCCACCAAGTACTACCCGGACGAATTCCTGCTCCACATCGTCGTCCTGTGCGGCACGTTGGCGGCGGACGTCGAATGTGCGCGCTTGCTGCTTCCCCTTTGATCGACGACATCATCAAACTGCTGAATCGAAAGCAGGAGGACGACGAGTTCGTCCTGCAGATCGCCTTCTGCTTCGCCCGAATGATCGTCCATCCGGACCTGATCAAGACGATCTGCCGCGATCACAAGCAACTGCTCGAGTACCTGATCAACATGTCGCACGACAAGAACGTTCAGCTGTGCGCCATCTGCGATCAGGCACTCCAGTTGGTCTCCGTAAGTTCACCATTCCTTCTTTCCGCCTTTCATCGTTGTGCTTGCAGGAAATCGACGAGTTCTGGTTCAAGCGGATCGCCGAAGAGCGCTTCTGTTGGCACAACGCCCAATGGCTGGACGTGGTGGAGGGCGGCGGGAACGCGGCGCAGGAGTTCAGCGACGACGAAGAGGAGAGCTTCCTGAGCGAGCAGTTCCGCAATGCGGTCTTCGGAGCGGACGAGATCTTGGGCAGCGAGAAATCTTTCCGGAGTAACCCCACTCGTTCTTTCTCTTCATCACCACTCGACTTTCATTCCATCCTTTTGTTATCTCGTTGATTCTTCGGTCTAGTCAATCGATTGCCAATAAACTAGTCAGCACGCACTCGAGATCTTGAGATCGCAAGAAAGCGCATCCACTAGTTAATGGAAGCATAAAAGAAGCTGGGTCGGGTTCAACTCACTCGTTTCAAAGAATTGCGAGCACGAAATGTGAACTGATGAAGGAGATTCCGCGTACCGTACACAAACCGAAGAAAGCGGAGGGGCGTGTCCGAGAGCGCGCGCAGTCGCTCGTTTGCGGTCGCGAAGTTCGCGACCTCGACGACGCGCACACAAACAGGCGGCGGGCGTGTTTGGAGGGCGAAATGACGACGTTGACGGGCGGCGAGCGCCGCGGTTCCGCCCTTCAATTCGATTCAAAACGGAAGCCCCGCAGCCGCAAAAAGGGGAGGCGCGGAGAAGAAAGCGGCGAATCGCCATCGCCCCTCGCTTCGTGTACACACACGCATTGAAACGGAAAGCTGCAGGAATCGGCGGGAGGAGTGGACGACAAACGAGAGAGAGACACACGGTAGGAAGAGGGCGGCGGTGAGTTGGGGGGGTCGGAAGTTCGCCAGCGGATTCTCATTCCGCCGAAACCCACCGACCGACCAGCCGCTCGACCGACCGCGACCGGCGACCCACGCGCGCGCCAAGCTCCAGCCAACGTTCTGCAGTCATCCGGGTCGGCCACGCTCCGTCTAGCGTAGCCGTGTGCTGGCAGTTGGGCAACGTTCCGAATCAGTGGGCCTATTCGGGTGGACGAGAACGCGAACGACAATCGCGAGCCGCCCGCCGCCGCTCCTCCCCATGCAGCAAGCCCAGCTTCATCACCCGCCATTGCACCATCTCGCTCACGGTAACCCCGCACCGCCGCCGCCGCCGCTCGGCCCACCGCAACTCCACGGATTGCCGAATGGCGCCGTCGCAACCTCGGCGGCGGAGAGCGGGCACAACGCGGTGGCCTCCTTCTGGACCACCGGCTACTTGGCCGCGCCCGCCGTCCAAGTGAGGATCCCTTCCATCGACCATCACTATCACTGCTCCACTTCTTCCAGTGCGTCCCCAACGGAACTCCACACCTCGGGGCACAATCGTTGGGGCTTGAACGGGCACGCCGCTCCGGTCGCCTACAATCCGGTCGGGGCGGGCGGCCCCAATCCGAATGTCAACTACCAGCAGTTGATGGCGGCCGCCGCAGCCGCCGCGGCATCGGCGACCGGCGAGGGACTGGCCGTGACGTTGGCCAACGACTGCAACGCCCTCTCGAACGTCTATTCGAGTGAGTTCTTTCAATCTGCACTCGTTTCAATCAATCGATTGTGTCTGCAGCGCACACGGGAGTCAACCAGCTGGGCGGCGTGTTCGTGAACGGCCGGCCACTCCCGCACCACATTCGCAATCGGATTGTGGAGATGGCGCAGAACGGAACGCGCCCGTGCGAAATCTCTCGCCATTTGCGCGTGAGTCACGGCTGCGTTTCGAAGATTCTCGGCCGCTTCTACGAGACCGGAAGTGTGAAGCCAGGTAAACACCGCAGAGAGCGTTCTCACCGCTCACTCATCCCACCACTTGCAGGAGTGATCGGCGGCTCGAAGCCGAAGGTCGCAACGCCGAAAGTCGTGAACACGATCGCCCTCTACAAACTCCAGCAGCCGACGATGTTCGCGTGGGAGATCCGCGAGAAGCTGATCGAGGACGGGGTTTGCGACTCGGAGAGCGCGCCGTCGGTCAGTTCGATCAACCGAATCGTCCGCAACCGGAACAACCCGACGAGCGGCGGCAACGGTGCGACGCCCAACGGCCAGAACGTTCCGCCCGCTCCGCAACGACCCGCCAACAACAACGGGAACCCGGCGGAAATGCGGAGAGCGGGCGATCGGCTGAAGATCGAGAAGGACAAAGAAATCCAGCCGTCGATCCCCGTCGAGTCCGCTCGCTTCATTCCGATGAACGACTCCGCCAATTACGAGCCTGTGAGTTCATTCGATCGACCGTTGATTAGTCGCTGATTGCCGCGTTTGTTTGCAGAACTACGAAGCCCAGCGGCGACTTCAAACCCGCAACGATTTCGATCCGAACACCATCGAGCACGCGTACTGGCTGCGGACGGCGAACGACATCTACAGACACACGATCGGGCCCACGTTCTATGCGGGTGAGTTCTCCGAGTCCCTTGTCTCTCCCGTCCTCTTCTTTCGTGTAAATTCGAATCCTTTCACAAAGATGCCCGTACCGTAGTCTGTTCGAGGCGACCGCCGGAAAGGTCGGGCGGAAGCCCGCGCGGCTCGCGCGACCTAATCGCATCGAGCGGAACCGGAAAACCGATCATGGCTTTTTGTCGCGCTCGCCGAAGAAAAGACGCCCGAAAGGGGGCGAAGAAAGCGATTCGGCGGCGGCGACGATTCTCAGGTTGTATTTCCGATGGCGGCCGTCTACCGTAACGCTTCGATTCGATTCGCTGCAGCCATCAATTCAAACACAAGCAAGCCGAATGCCGAAGCGGCTTGCCTAAGCGAAAACAAATCAAATACCCTTTTCTTGCGATTCAAACGTTTCCTTGCGGATGAGTGGAATGCCTAATCGTATCCCTCCAATTGCAGACAAGACGGCCGTACAGCCGTAGGCGGCAACCCGAAAGGACGGAAGTGCCTCTTCGGGCGTGTTCCAATCAACGGGAAGTGCTCAACGTCTCATGTCCAAGTGCATTAATGCGGGCCTTCGGGGATTCGCCGCCTTTGGCTCGCCGCCTGCCGCTCGTAAAGCCGCCGCAACCCACACCTTCCTTCCTCGCTTCGCCTTTCGGCCAATCCCCCGCGGACCGCCGAATGGACTCGTCTTAAGTTTTGTTCTCATCAAGTGAATTTGTTTCGCGGAGTGCAAGGGACCCTCTTGTTTTTAACGTGGCTTTCATCCCTCCGTTCTGCATTTGTCGCAATCGAAGAAGAGCAATTACCTGCACGAAACACCCGGTTTCTCCCGCCTGTCATTCAATCGTTTGATTTCTTTCTCACACGTGCTGCTGTTTGTCTCCTTCATTAATTTATTTTTTCTGTTGTAGGCTGTTTGGACTGAATAAACTGCGATCTTTCTCTGTTGAAACTGAAGAGTGAGTAATGACCGATCACTCACCGCAGACGAGAGGCGACTCCCGTTCGTTCGGCTATTGAGGTCGTCGGCTCCAACACGCCCTTGCACCATCCCTTCCATTGCGGGTATTCGGGCCGGGTCAACAGGCGGATTTGCTACGCAATTACTCGACCGGAACCTCCGACTATAAGCGCGCACGGGGGGGATATCCGCGCGCGCGCGGCTCCCGGCTTTGCCACGGATTTTCACGCGCTCGCCGAGCCGCGCGCACCGAGCGAGTGGGCAGTTGAAAAATCCGGTGGAAATTCGGCTCGGCGCGAGGTCAAACGTCCAGCGAGGTCAATTGGAATGAGAGCGGAAGCTCGTCATCCCAACAAAAGCGAGTCGAAGTTCTGCACTTGATTCCATTGGGGAGCCGTCCAAGGAACGAACAAAGGAACTCGCATCCGTTGTCAGGTTTATTCGAGCACCTATCTTGATGAGCCCTGCCCCTTCCAAGTAAATGATGCGAGTTGAATAGCCGACGGTCAAGCATCAAAAATTCAATTCATCTGGCCCGCTCACTACGGAGAAGCGGCTTTTGACTCGAAATTGATGGATGGTTGTGAACTTCAAAGGAGGGGCATTCGACGAGCAATTCTCCCATTGAAGTTGCTTTCAAACTGGCCTAATGAACGAGGAAGCATGCAACATAATTGCTCCCAGAGAAGAGACTTGTTGAAATAATTGACCATTTCTAGTCGAAATTGTCTGACGGCCTACGCGCGAACTGATGGATCCCGGGATGTTGCTTAAAAAGTTCTCCCATCGACTTCGATTTGATGAACGTGAGAATTGGCCCAAATTCTTTTTATTTGCCGCTCTTTTTGCGCGGCGGCCACACGCATCGCTTACCGCCGCATTGTTTTCTAACGGCCGCGCACGCGCCGGGCGGCAGCGGCGGCCATGAACGACGGGCGGGCGGCGACCTTCGAAAGCGGTCGGGAATTGATTGGAGGAAGCGATCGGGGCACGCTTCCGCTTTTGACGGCAACCTCGACGCGAACTCCGCAAACACGCGCGCCGAACGAATGGGTTCGCGCTTACGACGTGTTGAATCCGCGAGTTTCCGGCCGACCAAAAGAAGTCGCCCTTGAAGCACAAGGTGGGCAAACGGGGCGCCTTTAACGCCTCTCTTTGCGGAATTAATTTCCTCTGACCAACACGGGGGATTCGGAGGCAGAGAAGCGGGCAGGATCTAATTACTGATCACGCCTCTCATCGCTTCAAAACGCGCAATCCGTTAGGCAATCTGCAAAGCGATTCGCTAATTAGTTTGCAATACGAGACACGTGCGATCAAATCCGCAATTAGCAAGGGTAGAATTGTGGTGTTTATCGGAAAATGCCGCTGCGAAACTAGCTTCTATTGCACTGGTGGAGTGGGAGACGGGTGAATTCATTTGATTTGTTGCTGATTGAGTCCCTTCCGTCTTTACGGTCATCATGATGCTCGGCGTCCGCTCGTTCAGCGGAATGGTCGGCGGCTCGATCGTGTAGTCGGCCGGCTTCGACGTGGCGAACTTCCAGAAGAAGACGTTTGACTGAAAGAAAGGGGATAAGTGGGATTCAACAGGAAGTCTTTTGTGGACTTACGATCACTAACGAGATGCCAATGGTCAAGAAGATGTGCGACCATTGGGTTATCGACGTCTCGTCCTGCACGAAGATGAACACCAGTGCGGGCCCAACGAAAAGGGCGATGCACTTCACGAACTGGCAGGCGGCAAGAACGAAATGACTGTACTGCCTGCAATCAAGAAACAATAAACAAAATTCAAAGGAATCCACTTGCCGACTGTGGAGCACTCCGCACTTGTAGAAACCTCCGCAGCCCGCGCCGAGCACGACGTTCACCAACGCGAACAGGAACGACCACGAGGATCGGGAGTTCCTGCGGCACGAACACGACGCACAAGAACAGAACGCCCGCGCCGAAGACGGCGATCGTGTTGAAGATGCGGAGCTTCGTGTCTTCGCTGACCACACTGAAAGCAGGCGGTTGCAAGAAAGAGAAGGAAAGTTGGAAGTGATTACGTGATCGTGTCCGAAAGCCAACCGTAGAGCAGACGGAAGGGGATGTTGGCAAGACGGGCGATCGCCGAGAAGTTGCCCGTCTTCATGATCGAATACTTGAGGGCATTCCGGTAGAAGTACGGCGAGTAAGTTGACAAGAAGTTTGCGGAGAAGATGTCCGTGAATCTAAACGAACAGATGAAGTGGACGAACGGTCAGAAGGGAACACTCACGCGTTGATCCAGACTGCCCAGATGACGATGTCGGTGAGAATTGCCTGAACAACGAAGCCGTGCTCATTCAGTTCCTGCCTTCTCGGCAAGCACTCACGCGATAGGGAATGCCGTCCGGGCAGCCGTTGATTTGGGCGACCGATTTGTCGCGTTGGATTCGCTCCAGCTCCACTTTGCTCACGTGTTTGCTCGTTTGGGGCTGGTCTTCGTAGAGGAGGATCCAGAACAAGAAGATGACGATTCCGACGGCCCCGTGCGCGAAATAAACCATCGGCCAGCCGACCTCGGACATGCACAACTGGAACACAAAAAGAGATTGAACAAGCTTGAAGAGAAAGGAACTCACAATTCCTCCAATCGAATCGGTGATTGCCGAAGAGAGGGGCGTGTAGACGGTGAGCACAGCAACGAACAATCCGTTCTGCTTCAACGTCGCCCAATTCGAGCACAGGATGCCGACCGCGGCGAAGTCGGCGGCGTACGCGACGCCCTGGCAGAACCGCAAGACGACCATCGCGTACATGGAGAACTGGGCGCCGAACGGCATCAGCAGCGTGACCAGTGCGCTCATGATGCCCGCCCCAAAGAACGGCCATTTCGCTCCGAAAGCGATTGTAGGCTTCTGCAAACGAAGAGGAGTCCTCACTTTTTTGAGAGAACACACCAGTGAACGGAACAGTCGCTGTGATCGTGCCCAACGAAACTGCCCAGTTCACGATCGAGATCTCGGCCGGCGTGTAGTCGACGGAACGAAACATAGAGTGGTGCTGAAAGCAAGGGCTCGCTCAATCGAATGAAGAAGCGAACAAACCGATGTGTTGCTGGAGGCGGCCATACAAATTTGAGCGATGGAGAACGTGAAGACATTGGAGGAGATCGACATCAAGCACAAGCAACCGATGAGCAAGATCACATAGCGAAAACGATGTTTGGCGATCATTTCTGACTGCAAACAAAAATTGAAGGTAAAGCAGGGAGCAACGGGGCAATCACGACCGCAGCTGAACGAACTGCACAACGGAGAACAAAAGAGAGTGGAAGAACGTTAGCCGCTCGTCCTCTGCCCGCATTCCCGACTATTCATTAGAATGCAAAATAGACGAGTGAGTACTCGGTTCATGCGGGGACGAGCATGCGCTTAATCCGCTCGATCGGCTTGCACTCAACACAAAAGAGCCGCCGGGCAAACGTGGAAGACCCCCGGCTTCCGCCCCTCCTGTTCGCCGTTTGTCTCGAGGTTCAGTTGAGCGAACGAGTGGACGAAATGCGCAAAGCTGATCGCCCCGCCGTTTGCTCCAGAATTCGGCGACCAAAAACCCGCGACGGCAGTGGCTGTTGCGCAACTTCCGCAATGCCGCTCGTTTCCGCTTCGATTTTGGGCGGCAATAAAACGAGCGAGCAGGCGGGAGGTCAGCGAACAGAACGAGTCGTTTTAACTGCTGCTGCCCGTTCCGGCTGCTGCCCGCCTTTCCGCGCAGACACTCACGATCAACCGTTTAATCCAATCGATTTACTCACGTACAATCAGGAAGGCACGAGTAAACAAGGAAGCGAGAAGGGAAGACGACAGACCGCAAATCAAACGAAGAACGTAAAAGAAACCATGTATTGAATGGGCAGGAATTGTTTCGTATCATCGGGGCGGTCGACGGCGGTGATCCACCCGCCGACTGCCCACGACGAGTCCATCGCCGAAGAAGAAGCGAAGAGAGGGCGCTCGTTTGATCACGAAAAGACTCCTGCGCAAAAAACAAAAGCGAACGATTCGGATGACCAAAAAGCAGACTCGAAGGCGTTGAAAAATGCGAAAGTGATGAGCGAATTTAGTCGGTGGACGAAAAAAGAAGCAAGAGCAGACAACAAAACGATTAATGAGCGTTCTCGCAGAACGCCGAACGGGCGCCGATCATACGGTTGGCGACTGGAACACTTTGTTCGTGGCGCGAATGCCAAAGTCTTGCAGCCTTTTCAAGGCCGGCCGGTAGACTTCTTTGCTAATCGGTCGGAGCATTCCGCGGCGTTGAATTTCGCCTGAAAGAAAGCGGTGAATTGAGGTGAAGGGTATTTAAGAGGCCCCCAATTCGTCCGTCCGCCCCGTCGTTTGTTCTTTGCGCTCCAGAAGACTCAAATTGGACTTTAATTGGATTAGCCGCCGTGAAGGAGCGGCGGGAACATCGGCGCGGGACGGTGCGCGAACATTCGGGCGGCGGGAATTTACCGGGAAGCGAACGCGTAAATCAACTCAAGTGGTCGGCGGCGGGCGAAGCGGCGGAAAAGTCGCGTAGGAGGCGGCTGGAACACGTCGCGTCGTCCGTCTGCGTTCGTTCGGGCCCGCCGACCACCGCTTTCGTTCGTTCGCTTGTTTTGTCTGATCGGCAACGAACTCGAGCAAATTGGATTGAGGGGGATGATTTTCGAAAGCGTTTCCCCCTCCCCGTCCGACGGTCCACTCGGAACGCTTCCGCCCGCTTCGTCAAACGACCGTAGCGAACGCCCGACGCGCGAGTCGACGTTCCGCTCGCCCACTTGACGGAAATTCCCGGAACACGTTTGTTGTAGTGGAAGAGAACAAGAAATGCCCTCTTTCCTCTCATTCCTTTTTTCTTCACTTCCGCTCACCGTTCAAGACCATGTGCGAGATGATGGCCGTCGTGTAGCCGACCGTGCGGGCCATGGCCGAGTAGCCGTGCGAGTCGCCGTACGCCACCAAGCTGATGCGATTGAGCATCTAAACGAACAAACAATCATCAACCGAAAGCGTTTTTGATGCTCACGGTCGATCCAGCCGGCAGTTGGGCCTCGATGTCGTGATTCAAAACGACGAGATCGCGTTCGCCGGGCGCGTAGGCGAGGGCTTTGGCCAAATGGGGGACGAGCGTGTCCAGAGCGGTCGGTCCGTGCCGTTCGGGCACCATGTCGGAGAAGAGGCCGAGTTCCTCGAGGGCGGCCATCTCGCACGCCGCATCCGGCCCGCCCAGCCGGTCCTGGACGATCTTCCGCAGCGAGTCGGGGAAGATGTCGGCCGGCTGGTTGTGCAGGAGGGCCATGATCTGCTTCCAGGTGAGGTCGGGGCCTTGCATCGGGTTGAAGATCTCCTTCTTCTCCATCGACATGAGGCCGACCGCTTTGAGGGCCTTGACCGCTTCAACGAAACCCTAAACAAACACGATTGGTGAGAATTGAGGAATCTGTCGCCTACTTGATAGCGAAGCGTTCCACGGATCAACGTTCGGCACTCCTTCTCCACGCCGTAGATCTCCGCGTACTTCGTGGAGTCGCGGTTCGCGTAGCCGATCAGGTTGAAGCCGGGCATGAAGTCGATCTTGTGGATGTCGTCCAACACCGCCCCGTTGCCCGGAATGTCCACCACTTTGTCGTCGAGCAGGTAGCGGGCGGGGTTCATCAACGCCAGCAGGACTCCTTTGGGCGACCAGCTGAACTTGTAGCGGAGAGCGTTGGCCGACGACTCGGGAGCGGGCAGACCGCCGCAGAAGCTGACGAACGACGAGATCTTGCCGCCCATGTCGTGCACCCGGTCGATGCACTCCATAGCCAGCATGTGGTCGATGCCCGGGTCCAGGCCCGCCTCGTTCATGATCGTCACGTCCGCCGCCTTCGCCTCCTCGTCCAGGGCCTGCAGTTCGGGCGAGATGTACGAACTCGTGACCATGTTCGTGCGGTGTTTGATGCACAGCTTGGCGATGGACGGGTGGAACGTGAAGGGCAGCAGGGAGACCACGAGGTCGTGCTTCTGAACGAGGTCGTCGATGATCTCCGGCTCCTTCAGCACGTCCAACACGAGCGAGTCGATGTTGTCGCCGATCAGGGTGAGCCGCTTGCCGTCCTTCGGCGAGTCCGTGGCCACCGTCAAGCGAATGTTGTTCTGCTGTGCGTAGTAGTAGGCCAGCGGATCGGAGACCATGCCGGCGCCCAACAGGAGCACTCGCTGCGCGCTGTCCGCCATCACCTTCGCCTTGTGAGCCGACCGATTGCTGCAAGAGGAGAGTGAAGTGAATGGAAAGGAGGTTGGTGAAGAGCGAAGGGGAGCTGTTGGGCCGAAAGCGAATCGATTTTTCCGCTGATAACGAGGCGTCAAGAAGCTCCTCATTGAATAAACAACACTCTCGGTCGTGGGAATGCCCGCTCGAGTGTCCGAAACGCTCCATGCTCTCCCGACTAACCTTTGGTCTTGTCGGAGGTCCGCAATGTACTTGAAGTTGGGGGTGAGTTCGCCGTCCGAAGTGATGATCGCGTTCTTGACCTCCGGCCGGCATTGCAGCCGCTCGAACGGCTGATCGGTGGAGCAGTTGAGCATGTCCGTGATGTACGGAAAGAGGAGGTTTCCGAACTGCTCGGTGGCCTCGAGCGGCATCTGGGCGGGCATGTTGTCGATGCTGCAGACGAGGCAGCCGGACGGCGTGTCGAACGACTCGTAGGACATGTTAAAGTCCGCGTCGTAGATGATGAACGGCTTGTCGATGGTCGTGCACTCGGTCATGAACTCGATGGAGCCGCGCGGGTCGGCCGAAATGTCGCAGATGGCGATCAGCCGGTGGGGCAGCGAGGGGCAGCCGGGCAGGTCGAGGTGGCGGTGGGCCGTGGGCGTGAGCAGGTGCTTCGCGTCGGGGATCTGCAATCCTTTCACTACAGCCTCTGAGTCAAAGCCCGCAGCTCACCGTGATCAATCGCGGGGTGTTCACTCCCCAATAGACGCCATTTATGATGACCGAAGCGTACGGAGCGATCTGAAAGGCAAACCAGATGATCGGACTTCAAGCGTTCTCACTCACCTCCGAAGCGAACTTCGAAACGTAACGCTCGGGATGCTCGTCGAACTCCTCTTTGTCGAACTTTCCGCCTTCTTTGCGAATCAAGTGATCGGCTCTCGAGACCACGCAGCCGTAGACCTTGTTCATGTCTTCAAACGAGTGGTTAAACGATAGGATGAACGATGATCACTTACGTCCTTTCTTGGCGACCATGGGCAGTGTGGAGGCGTCGACGAACTCGTGCGGGAGATGTTTGAACAACTCCTGTGCTCCTTGGGAGACGTTGCCCGTGCCCGTGAACACGAAGATCAGCGGGCCCAACGAGTGCGGCAGGCGGTTCAACGCGATCTCGTAGCCGCAGTCACGAACCGCGTTGATCGCCATGTGAGAATCTGAACGCACCATTCCTGCATTGCTCGTTTGGGTTCACGTACCGGAGTAATTATGAGCCAGCGCAATGTGCAGGAAGGGCGTGTGATGGCCGAGAGGCGAGCAGACGAAGGCCGAGGCCGTGCAGGATGTCGATGAAGCCCGTGTAGCCGGCCCACTTGCCGAACATCACCAGACGGTTGCCGTCCTCCGTGCAGATCTTTTCGAAGTCAATCAGCCGGATTTTCTGAACAGATGAAAAGATTGTGAAGACGAATTAATGGAATGCTTACTCGATGCAAGATCGTGTCCAGCATCTCCATGTTGTCCGCTTGTGCCTTGATCGTGTGCGAGAAGAAGGCGTACGTCTTGTTCGGCAGCAGTTGCTCCACCGGCACCTGCTTCACGCTCATGATCAACTGGGCGGGCGAGAGGTCTTCTTGGGGGACGGCACCGGCGGCGATGTAATCCTTTGATTCAAACAGCTTCATTCAATACTTCTGTCTCTTGTTCACTCACTTGAATCGGGTACGCCCGTCGATTGGACGGTTGGATGAGGACCCTGACGCCGTTCTTCGTCAGCTTCTTCACGTGTGTGGGGGCGAGCGGCGCGCGTCGTTCCCACGCGTTGATCGTCTCTCGTCGGATGCCCAAACAGGGCGGATTCTGCCGGCCGACGTACGAAATCAGACGGCGCGGCGCGTAGAATCGCCGCCGCAAGGGGCCCATTGCGGGAGTTGGGCGGAACATGATCGCGTCGAGTGAAGGTCGGCCTTCTTTCGTTCAATCACGGGCGGTTCGGATCAAGAGCGTGCAGCTGAATTCGAACGCTTGGCTTCTTGTAGAGCAGAGCGGCGAGCATCCGCCAACGGTTGCCTGAAATCGTTTCTGTATTCCTTTGCGGACAAGCAACGAACACGAGTACAAGTGGACGCGGGCTTGAAGAGAAGATCAAACGAGGGACCTTTAAAAGTGCGCACGTGATGCGCGCTGTTACCTCAGTTTTATCAACCGACCCAATGCACCAAAAAGATACTCATGAAAGCGGAGGCTCGGCGATAAAACCGATCCCGTCGAACTTTCCGCCCTTTCTTGTGTGCGCGAGTTCGCAAACACCAACAGTTCGAACGGATTGATAAGCCGAGATTGCCAAGCAGAACAGGTGCAAGAGGAGAACACGCCCATTGAGCCCACACGACTACATCGCTTTTCTTTCTCATCGTTGGTGAAAAGAGCAGACGATCCTCGACTGTTGGACCGAAGGCGTCAAAATCGTCGCGACCTTCCAATTGGTTTTTGCCACCGCCCACTTTTGAGTCGAAGCTGCAGCCGCCCGCCGCCCGCGGCCGCTTCCCTCGCGTGCCGCTTATCAACGACGACCCATCGGAAGCGAGGCGGTGGGTGGAGTGAACGAACTGCGTGCTCTCGTGTCCATCGACAAACGCGTGGTTTGATCTTCAGAAGACGAAGGCGGCGCGAAGAAAACAGGAAATTTACTGAACCCGCACAAGATTATTCAAGTGGACACTGCGGATCGCTACTGCGGTAGATGAGCAATCCCAAGGCTTTAATTGATGGGATCAGATGTTTCTTATCATCGGAAACAATTGATTACGCAATTCTCTCAGCACGTGGTTGTTCCTAATCAAATGCCATTCCATTCTCTCTTCTTTGTTTTAATCAAGAGATTCCAATCGCACGTGCTTCCGCCCTTGGAAGTCGAAGAGATCAAAACGAAGACGCCGCGCGCACGACGTTCGGCGGCGCCACGTGGTCGTCGTTTTCGTTTTCCCCGCCGCCGTCGCCGTCTGCCCGTCGATCACGCCGGCCGGTGATGCAACTCGCGGCCGTGTTGTCGTTTCGGTCGGTCGCGTGTTGAGTCTCGGGAAGGTCCCCGTCGTCGTCGATTGCCTATCAGCCCGCACGCCCGCCGTCGTGCAAACGGCCGCCCGCCAGTCGACCGTTGACCCGAGCGGAAGCAGTCGGCTGCCGCTTCGAAGGTGTTGCTGTTCGCGTTCCTCGTTTACTGCCGCCTCTTCCGTCGAGATCCGCGAGACGATAAGGAACGGCGATGAAGAGGACAAATTGGGCGACGAAAACCGTGCAAAACGTGAGTGTTCGATGTTCCTTTCGGTCGGTTCGCCAACCTCGCGAACTGCCAGGAGACTCGAATTTTCTCTCGAACAGTCGAGAACATTCTTGTCGCTAAGAACAACAAAACAACTGCAAGTAACAGAAATAATCTTCGAAGTTTATTAGTGAGTTGAGAAGTACCTTCGGCATTTCATCGAACGGTCTTTGCACTTCAGATTCACACCTATGTTCTTTGTGAGTGTCCAACAATGCCGCCCGCCCCGTCTTATCGCAAACAAGCGGGTAGTCCCCGAATTTTCTGACCTCACGTCTGCACCAGAAGCCCACGTAATTGGACCAGAGGTCACGTTCGTTTCTGCTTGATCAATCTAAACGTTGCAATTGAGTAATAGTTTATCTTCAGACAATGGGGCAACCGAAAGAATCAAGACTAGAAGCGGATTAAAAGACACAAGGTGAAATCAAATGAAAAAACAATTGTGAGCGAAACGAAGCGGCATCACTTCTGCGGCATCTTTCGACTTCTCCGCCTTCTTCGCCTCCTTCTTCTGAATTTTCTCCCACTTGGCGGCCATTTTGGAGGCGTGATCGGCGGCCACCTGCACTTCCTCCTTCTCCTCCTTGTCCGCTTCGGCTTGCGCTCCGCTCGGCTTCCAGCTCCTCCTTCGCCCGCAATCGTTCTTCTGCAATCGAACAAAAGAAATAAAGGAAAGGAATGCTTGATCGCTTGCCTTTGAGCTGCTTGAACTCCTCCTCCAGCTGTTTCTTCTTTCTCCTCGCTCATCTCTTCGGCCTCCGTCTGTCCCTTTTCGAAGCGCTCGCGGAGGTTCTTCGCTTCGACTCGCAGCGCCTCCAGTTCGTCGAGGTTCTTCTCGATTTTCGTGGGCGCGTTCTGGAGGTTCTTGAACTTGTTCATGAGATTCTTCACGTCGAATGCGTCCGCATCCTCGTCGTCGGATTGATCTGAACGCAGAAGAAATGAAAGGCGCTCGTTGCCCTGAGAGACTCACCGTCGACCACCCGCCGATTGACGACCTCGGCGGTGCTCTCCTCCTTTTTTGTCCCACTTGGAGGATTTGGGCTCGTTCTTGCCGGGCAGCGGGACGGCGCCCGGATTCTGCGCGTCGATCTCGCGGAAGCGTTCGCGCGCCTTTCCGGCCATCCCGATCTCCACGTCCAGCGGGGATTTGCCCTCCGCATCCCGCGCTTCGTCCTCGGCCTGCCCACCGCCCTGCAAACGAATGTACATCAACGAGGGAAGGCGGTCGAATGAACGCACTTGTTGGGCTCGCTTCTCCTGCAACTTGCGGGCGATCTTGTAGCGCAGGAACTCCTCCTCGATCTCTTTCTTCTTCTTCTCCGCTCGCTCTTCCGGCGTCATGTTCTCTTCGTCGTGCAACTGCAATCAGTCGATTCAAGCGAGAGATCGTTGGCAAGAAGGGCGAACCTTGTTGAGCGACTCCTTGATCGACTTCAATTGGATGTCCAACTCGATACCCGTCTTCTCGTGTTCGCCCTCGTCGCCGCCGATTCCCTTCTTCGAAGCGGTCCTTGAAGGAGCTGAGGTCTGCAATCAGAGAAATCAAGTTCCAATCGAACAACGAAGGATGGCGATCAAGAAGATCGGCGGTAATCCGTTCAGCGGATTTCCGGATTGTTTGTTTGCCCGCCACTCCATCCCGCCCTCCTCCACAACTCGCCGTCTATTTCCGCCCTTCGCCGATCAAAGCAGAAAGACGAACGTGAGGAAAACACCAGCCGCGAGCCGAACGAAAGACGCGGCCCGGGCGGCGGACGTGTGAGCGCATCGAACCAACTGCTTCTTCTTCTTCTTTCTCTCCCCGCTGACTCACATCCCGACCTCTCCGTCCGCCCGCCCGTCCGCCGCGATCAGCTGAACAGCCGAGCGGCCCCGAACGCCCACACGGCGGATCCGTTCGGATCAAAACACCCGCAACAATCCGAAAGAAACCCACTTCCTCGCTTGATTTCGTCCAAATCGGTGGCCGTTCGCTCCACCGGCCCCGACTGGAAGGCGGATCCCTCGAGGAAGGAGCGGCGAGCTTCGGCGGCGGCTGCAAATCGACGAGCGGAATGAATGACCCCCGAACGAAGCGGGAAATAAATCTTCCCGCCGGACTTACCGCTCGTGTCCAGCTCGCTCTTGTCGAATCGCTTTACGACCGTCTCGTCGTGCGCGCCCTCTTTGAAGCGATCGGAGACTTTGGGGCCGCGGCGAAGTTCTTCGATTTCGTCTTTGGTCGACAGATCGCGAACCTCCGCGCCCTCCACGTCGCCCGTCTTCCACTTGTTCTTTACGGAGTGGACGGAGTCGCGGATCGCCTCCAAATCCTTGCGGCGCTCGTCCGCCGTCTCGTCCTCGTTGGCCTCGGAGTCGCCGCCGGTCGCGATCCTGCACGAAGACGTCTGATCAAACCAAGAATCGTTCGAACGGAACTCACTTCTCGCGGAACTCCCGCACTCGGCCGGCCGCGATCTCTTCGGCGGCCGTCAACTTGTGGGCGCCCTGTTGCTGGGCTTCGGCCGCCGACTGCTCCAGCTCGGCCTTCTTTTCCTTTCAGCGAGCGGAGTTGGGCGAGTTCGTCGCCGATGTTCGTGGAGTCGCCGGCTGCAAGCAGAAGAGAAGCAATGAACGAAGAAAACCAGAAGCAAGGGTACCCCGCACAACATCCGAAGCCAATTGTTTCGGCTTCGAGACGAGAGCGAACTCTTCATCGTCCCGCTCGACCTCGTCCTCGCCATCAGCTGAAAGCAAACGAGAGTGAAAGAAGAAAAGAGCGAAGCGGACCGTCGAGCAACGCGCCCACTTGTTCGGGATGCAGGGCCTCGTTGTAGTGAGCACGGCAGTAGAGCGAACCCTCGTGCGAGTTGAAGGTCGTCGGACTGCAAGCCGACAGGTTGTTGCCACACAAATGAACAAGCGGGAACACGTACGTCAGCTTCTTGCTGCACTTGCAGCACTTGAAGCACACGTTGTGGTAGATGTTTTTGGCGGCGATCACGCGCTCCACCGGGTACACGATCTTCCCGCAGATGTGGCAATCCTTCGGCGGTTCTTTCGCTTCTTCCTGCAAACGAAGAAAGAAGGGATCAATCGTGTGCTCGCCCTCACTCACCTCCATGAAAGCGGCCAGAATCTTCTTCCGTTCGGCCTCCGATCGCTTCAAACTGCCGATTTCCTCCCGCTGCTCGGTTGCGATCTCACGCGCCTCGGGCTGCGCTTCGAACATTTGCTTCATGGAGCTCATGTTCTCCTTTCCGACGCCTTCAATCGAACGAATCACCCGTCCTTTCGATCGAAAAAAAACCTTCGGGCGCCCGTTCGACCTCCTTGCTCTCGCCCTCTTCTCCGTCGGCCGGCTTCAGCGAGGACTTGCCCGCTTCGAAGTCCTTCTTCATTTGGGCCATCGATTGGGCCTTGATCTTCCGCAACTCTTCGATCTCCTCTTGCGTCTTCTCGTCCTTCACCGGTCCCTTCTGCTCGCTGGTCAGCGATTGTTTCTGCAAGCGAACAATGCGGAAGGAAACAGAGAGGAATGAACACACGATCTGCTGAAAGTCGGCATTCGAGCGGCCCTCGATGTTGATCTTGGGCGGCGGTTTGGTGCGGTCCTCGTCCTCCGAATCCGAGCTCACGGCGTAGGGATCCTCGGTGTCGGACATTTCGAGTGGACGACGAGTCTGAAAGCCGTTGGTGAGCCAAGGATTGCAACAAACGAAACGATCGAATCACGACGAATTAACGAAAGGCCAAACGTTTCAACACAAACGAAACGAATCGCCGTTGGGCGGCCGGAAGCAAGCGGTTACGAAACGCGAAGCCGCCGGCCGGGCCGGACGGCATTCGAAAAGAAATCCGAACAGCTAAATAGGAGCCGCCCGATCGAAACACGCGGCGGCCGAGTGGCGGCCGGGGGGAGGAGGAGTCAGGTGGGGGGAGATCGAGAGGCGCCGATCGGGGCGAAGCGAGCGCCAAACAACATCTGCCGCCTGCCGTTGGTTGGGGCCCCGGGCGGCGATTCGGCCTCCCGCCCGCCCGGCTGCCCAATGCCGCGGGCTGTTGGCCTCCTCATCAATTTCTGCTTCCGCCCCCCGCTCGGCCGCCCGCCCGCACTCTCCGATCGCTCCGCCTAATCGATGCGGCTCGAGTTGGACGGACGAAACAAAAAGCGGGAAGACGGCCCGCGGCGTCTTCAGGACCCGCCCGCCCGACCGCCGGGCCCGCTCGAAATCCCGGCCGAATCGAATCCTCTCGCACTGAACGAGAGCCGCCCGGGCGTCTTTATCCGTTGGAACGTCAGTGGGGGAAGAAGTTCCGCCCGCCCCGAACACACGAACAAACTCCCGGCGATCAGGTGAGCGGGAGGAAGCGGGCGGAAATCCTACCGAAGGTCGCATGCAAGAATGAACTCCTCTTTCACCCTGATAGTTGGGTGAAACTGTCAGCATTCTTTTCTGTTGTCCTTGCAAGGCATTCCATGTTTGCTTTCCAGCCGATAGCTAGCCTTGTTTCTTTCCTTTTTCACCGCCTGTCAACCTTGTACAAGAATCGAATTTAATGCACGAGTATGGACAAAATAGATGCTACAAGAAAGTAAGGCAACTGCGGTGTTGGAAACCGTGAAGTGCAGGAGAGAAAGAGGGGCGCAAATCAAGAAATATGGGTGTGATCCATTTGATGCTGCTTGTTCACGTCGTAGTACTGGGGCCGTTGGAGAGAAGGAGGAAGAAGAGGGGGGTTGCTGATAGGGATTGCTCGACCCACTGGCCGAGTGTTGCGACTGGTGATGAGTGGGAAAGGCGAGTCTCGTCGGACGCGCTTTCCCCACTTTTGCGGCCAATTGATCTGCAACAAAGAAGATCCCGTTGATCCCAACCAACCGACTGCCCACCTTCAACCGGACTGATGATCTTCTGCGTGGTGATCACGACCTCCCCGTTCGAAGTTTTGCGGGGCAGCGAAGTGGAGCGTTTGGTCACGACGCGGTGGTGATCGGAGGTGGGCGACGAGTTGGACGGGTGGTAGACGATGCTCGTCACGGTCTGGCTGTAGGGCGACCGCTGACCGCCGGCCGCGTAGCCGGGCGGGTCGCCCAACGGCGAGCTGCCGACGTGCGTCGAAGGCGACTGCTGGCCGTGGTTCACGTCCGTTCGGTTGTACGGGAACGGGGCGGGCGGTGCGGGGACGTTGCGCAGTTGGGATCCCCGCACGCCCATCGCCGGATGGAACGGAGCGGCCGTTGCCCGCGCGCGGCAGGTTGGAGCTCGTGCTGCTCGGAATGCTGTTGAACGGCCTGCAGTCAGAATTTAATCAAACAAAGAGGATTTGCAAGGTGATCACCGTTGAACGGTACTCCGATTGTAGGGCGGCGGCTGCTGATAGCCGTGTTCCTGATCGAACGCCTTTGCGGCCATCGGAATCCCGCTCTCGCCCGCCATCGGAAGCGAGTGGGCGCCGCCTTTGGACCACTTGTTGAAGCGAACGGTGCCCGTGTTCGTGTGATTCTCCGACGGCATTTCGCCCGCAATCGCCGCCTTGTTCGCCATCACGTAGCCGCTCAGGTTGTTCTGAAGCGAGAAGGGGAGGATTGCTCGCAAGAATGAACGAAAGACCCACCATCTCCTGCTTGGTCTTCATCGAGCCCAACCGAAGGGTCATCACTTCGTCCTCCAGATCTCGAATCACCTCCAGCATGCTCGATTTGCCCGCTTGAAGGGCCTTGCACTGGTGGCTGAGAGCGTTCCGTTCTTCGCACATTTGCTTCAGCAAACGCCGCAGTTCGGAAACCAGCGGGTCGTTCGAGTTGCCGCCCTCACCGCCGGGTTCATCTGAAAGTCGAGCAGACAATCAAACGACGATGCGAAGACCGCAACCCACCTTTCATCGTGGTCTTCAGCTGGTGGATCAAAGCGAGGAGTTGCTTCCGCTCGCTCAGCATGTAGAGGACGATCACCTTCTGCCGCTCCCGCTCGGCCTCCACGTCCGCCTCGCGTTTGCTCATTTCGGCGTCCAGCCGGTCCAATCTCCTCCTGCTTTCGAGCACACTGGAAACCGATGGCAGAAAGGAAATGAATTGAATTGCCGCTTGGAGAACGAACCTCCGCCTTGAGGCTCTCGATTCGCTCCTCCAGCACGCGGCAGACGCCCGCTTTCGTTCGATCGATGGAGCGCTCGGATTCCTCCAGCTTGTCCTTGATGGCGAACAGCTCGCGGGCATGCCGGTCTTCGGTTTCCAGCAACTTCTGCAATCCACCGAGAACAAATGAATGCAAGGGATCACCGAAGAGCAAACCTCCGAGAATTTCCGCTGCGATTTTTTGTTGGTCTTCGCGAGTTGGTTCAGGTAGCGGAATTGTTTGGAGAAGAGCTGGATGTACATTTCGGAGTCGTGCAGCCCGTCCGGCAGCACGGCGGAGTCGCCTCGCAACGACTCGAGCGCCGCGTTCGTGGCCTCGTTCCCGCCATCCGAGTAGAGCAGTTTCTTCGTCTTGTCCGCCTAAACACGAACGGTTTCTATGCGTAGAATGGACGGAAGAAAGATCGTTAGACAGCAAAAACAGTCCATGACGAAAAATTTCGATCCAAAGGAAGTTCCTCGACTTGCCGCGAATTTCTCACCTGCACAACCGAAAGAGCGACATCACGGGCTTGCAGCTCGCCTTCATAATAAGCTGCAAAGAGAGGAAAAGGCGGAAGATTGATTAAATGACCGAAAGGCACTTGCCGAGCAACGAAATCAAATCATCTCGACTGTACTCGCTGAGCGGCAGGTCGTTGGGCAGGAAGGAGGGCTGTTTGCGACTCGTGGACGGGGCGGACGGGGACAAATTGGCGGTTAGGGCCCGCGAGGACTCGGGAGTCGAGAGGTAATTGGGCGTGTTCTGCATGATTATGCCGCCGGATGCACGGCTTGAGAGGGCCGTTCGCTTAGTTTAATTAGTCGACTGAATACTCGTGCTCGTAGCGAAGAATTCGAGCGAAGTGTTGGGTTGATGTGACGGGAGAATCAACGCCGTTTCCGCTTTCATTCATGCGTTCATTCGGTGATTAATTTCGCCGCCGCCGGCAGCCGCCGCAGTTACAATCGAGCGAAACGGAACGAACGCAACCGCCAGCCCGGCGGCCGCCCTGCCCGTCGGTTTTTTCGGCTGCGGTTTGAGGCGAAGTTTTTCGGACGATCGATTCCGCCGGCCGTCCACTTCGACTGGGGGTATTGATTGTTGTGTCTGGATTCGAGGAATTGCGGAAATCCCCGCCGTTCCTGGACCGAAATAGGCGGCTCGCTTCGCTTTGCGTTGAAGTTTTGTGCGCGAACACGTGTACCCAATTCGCCCGTTTATTGTACCCGAGTTTCGACCATGCGGCAGTCCTTTCTCGTTTGCCTTTCCACCCACACTTTTGAAAGCTGTTCTAGTTGAAATTGATGCAAGCTGTCCGTCGTTCTTTCGATCACTCTTCAGATCGTGCGCTCTTCCTTTTCACTCGATTTCTTCTCAATACTCACCTCGTCCCCTTCAGGATCCGCTCTCCGCTCTCGCGGTCCTCCGACATCGCGGAATGGGCGGCTGGTCGTCGCCAGCCGGGGATCCGCCCGCTTACCCGGCGCCCCAAACGTCCCTCTCGACGCCCTCCAATCCGCCCAAGTCGGCGTTCAAGTACCCGTGGCCGTTCCCCGCCAAACGATCTCTCGTCTACGAGTGGAAGTCCAAGCTCACGATCTCAATGGTTTATCTCACGTCCAAGATCGCTTTCCAATGTGAGTTCCCTTCCATTCATCTGCCTATTCTTCCGTTTCGTTTAGTGTTGAACAAGCTGAAAGTGGAGAACAAGGAGACGTTCATGAAGGCGATCGAGGACCGCTCCCGCCCGCTGATCACCGTCTCCAACCACCGCTGCAACATCGACGATCCGCTCATTTGGTGTGAGTTCAGTTTCGCTCAGCTTTCTTTCCATTTCGTACTGCTCGTTCTTTCAGCGATGTTCACGTTCCCCGAGTTCTTTCGGAACATCTCCCGCTTCCGGTACATCCTCGCCGCTCACAACATTTGCTTCACGAATCCCCTCTACACGAAGTGAGTCCCGCTTGTTTCTTCCGTTGAAAGGGAACCCCACTGCTTGCAGGATGTTCTCGCTCGGTCGTTGCATTCCGTGCGTTCGCGGCGAGGGGATCTTCCAGCGGGGCGTCACCGAGTGCATCGACGCGCTCGCCCGCAACGAGTGGGTCCACGTGTTTCCCGAGGGCAAGGTGACACCGGAGCCGATTCGCATCAAGGTTCGTTCCTTTCCGTTGTCTCCGTCTGATTCGTTCTCCGGCTTGCAGTGGGGCGTCTCGCGGATGATCACCGAGTCGCCGCGGCCGCCCGTCCTGCTGCCCATCTGGTTGGACGGGATGGCGGACGTCCTTTCGAGCACGAAGCCCTACTACATGAAGTACGGGAAGGTTCGTTCCTCCCCCACTTCAATCAATCATCCCCTTCGTTTCAGACCGTGCGCGTGATCGTCGGCAAGCCCTACGACACGTCCATTCTGCGGAGTTCCGTCGCGCCCCTGTCGGCGGTGCAGCAGCGAGTGCAGATCGCCGACTTCGTGCAGGACTATTTATTCACGCTAGGCAAACAGAACGTGAAGTCGTTGAAGACGTGACCCCCTTTCGATGCCCTCTAGTTGTTTTCTTTGTTGCCCGCTTTGTTTTTTGTTGCATAAATCCCATGACCACGCAGTCGCCCCTCGTTCGAATGACCGTTTTGTTTATTAAATGGTACACGAACAAGAGGGGAGATTACAAGTACGAGCATATCTTGAAAGAGAAAGGATTCATCGAAATACAACTGTTCGGGACGTGAAAGAGGGCGGAAGAGAGAGGAGGACGAGGAAGGAAGGAGACACCCGGGTAGTCACGTAAGGCGTTTGAAAGCCACGACGAGCCTATTGGTATTGCTTGCGGAAAACACTCGAGGGTGTATGTACAGGTCGATGAGCTGGAAACTTGACGGTTGAGAGGGAAGGAGGAGAGAAAGAAGGCATCAAATGGTAAGCTGCAGGAAGGAGAGGAAGGGCACGGATGGATGATTCGGTTGAGGGTTGAGGTTTGTGGGCTTCAGCAGTGATCAATCGAACAAAGAGCGGAGAAAACTGAGCGGTTTCCTGTGACTAAACGTTGAGGTTTGCTTTACGACAGTCGGAAGGCGAAATTTGCGGAGCATGAGAGGAAAAGGGAGGGGGAAATGACGAGAACACTGGTTGCTTGCGGGCACACGATTCGAATACACGAGTTTTCTGGAGGAAACAACTGGGACGAGCGGGGAACCTGATCGAATTCAAACGACTAACAAAAAACAATCAAACACGAGGGAGAGGGTTGAGCGAGTGATCGGACGTGAACGGGAGGGACGGCAATCAACGCTGCTCGTTCTTCGGCTGCGCTCGCTGCTGCATGAGGGCGTTGTTGAGCATTTGGAGTTGCTGCATCTGCTGTTGGTTGTGCTGCTGGGCGGGCGTGGGGAAGCCGCCGAGGTTCTGCCGGAAGAACTGCTCCAGCTGGTTGGGCGCGAGGCCCATGAGCGCGTTCGCGTTCATCTGCGGGTTGTTGGCGGCGGCGATCATTTGCGGGGCGATCATGCCTGCAATTCACATCCACAATCCATCAAACTGCAAAGGATCTCCCTCGCTTACCCATGGCCAGATTCTGGAAGTCGATCAGCTGCTGCTGCTGTTGGAGGCGATTCTGCTCCTGCTGCTCCCGCTCCATCTAAAACAGGCGATTCATTGGAGTGTCCAAAGAAGGAAAGGAACCCACTTGTTGTCGCCGTCTCATGTGCTCCTCGGCCATGCGCGCCTGCTGCTGCTGGGCGGCCTGCGCAGCGGCTTGGCGGCTTGTTGGGCGGCCTGTTGGGCTGCGGCTTGTTGGGCGACGTGCTGCTGGACGGCGTGGTTCTGCTGCATTTGGTAGAAGAGGGCGTTGGCAGAGGCGGGATTTCCGGCGGCCGCTTGGATCAACGAGGCGGGATTGAGGCCGGGCGGGAGGGCGGCTCCACTGAACACGGGACCCATCGAGTTCGCGAGCATTTGCCGCTGCTGCTGCTGTTGTTGGTGCATCGCGAGGGTGGCGAACAGCTGGAGTTCGTTCCGATTGGCGTTCATGTTGAGCAGCTCGGTGGCCAGCGGATTCATCGCCGGTCGCATGAGGGCGGCAGGCGGGACTCCCAACTGCAAACGAGCGAAATCAAAGAAAAAAGCCGAAGAAAGAACTTGCCCTCATTTGATGCTGCAGGAATTCTTGCTGTGCGCGAGGCAACGCGTGCAGCGGGATGCCTTGAGCGGCGGCCAGTTGATGCTGGAGTTGCTGCCGGAATTGCGCCTGCGGGTCGAGCAGGACGGGATCGAAGCGGGGCCGATTGGCGATGTCCGCGATGTTGGGCGTCAACTGCGGGCCGTTGCGAGCGGCTTGAAGTCCCTTCTCCTTCTTCTGCTCCTCGCGCGCCTTCTTCCGCGTGATCCACGTGGGCTCGCCGTCCGTCTTCAGCATTAGTTGAGTGCGGGCACAGGAGCTGTTGTCGGCGCAGTTGCGCGGTTAGTTTGCACTCGTTCCGTTGCTTCAGCTGGTACTCGGCGAGGATCACCGCATTTCGCTCCGAATCCGACTCGTCCGCATCGTCCGCCGCCGCCTGCCGTCCTTGACTGTTGGCCGCTTTCGAGGGCCTAAAGCGGAGGAAATAAACCAACAGAAAAGAAGTAAAACACTCACGATTCCTTCTGAACGGCGTCCTTTGCCCGCCGCAAGCGACTCCTCCGCTTTGGCGCCGTCCGCATCGCTCGTCGAGGGCTGCTTCTCGTTCGGGCTTTGGGTTGAATCTTCTGCAAGAACAGAAATCAAGGAAATCATTCAAACAGGAATGCCCACCATTCTCGTCGGATTCCTGCGGTTCGTTCTGCTCCTTCGCGAGGACGGGCGGCAGCGTCTTGTAGCGAGGATCTCGTTTCTTCGGCGACGGGCCCTGAACACGAAAGAAGATGAAATTCGGAGCCAAAAAAGAAGATGAACGAACCTCATCGGCACTCGACGTGGAAACGTTGTAGTTCCGCTTGTTGTTTTTGACGGAGCGTTGGGGAGTGGAGCGCCGTTCGGGGTCGATTTCCGCGCCGTTGCGCACGGGCGTTCGGTCGCCCTCGTTCGGCGTCCGCAGACGATCCCGCCGATTCGAGGCTCTCGTTTTGACGCCTGCAAATCGAACGAAATAAAAAGGAAGGCGGGCGAAGAGAATGAACGGACCTTCTTCGTTGTCGTCGATCCCGTTGCTGCTCGACTGGGCCTCGTCGCGAAGGAGGGAGATCGGGACGTCCTTCGGTCGATCCACAGCGCGCATCTTCCCGTACTTCTTGAAGTGCTCCCGGCAGTCGGTGCACAACAACTGCCGCTCGTAGCCCGAGTGATGCCAATCGCGACTGTCTAAAGCGAGACGAACAAATAAAATGGAATGAAACGGAGGAACATGCCCGAACTGAAGCAGTGATGGCACGCGCGTCCCTTCTCGCCGTCCTCCTTCGTCCTCGGACATCGAATCGTAGTCGACGAGCGTCTGCTCGGTCACTCGACTCCTCGTGGTCCGCTTGGGCGGCGCGTAGAGGGCCTTCTTGCTCGAGGCGCCGCTTCCCTTCTTCGGCTTGAACGACTCGCCTGTCTTCTTCCACAGATAGTAGTACTGGACGAGGGATCGCTGCAACAAGAAGAGCGGTGAAGCGAACACAAAGGAGTGCCCTCACCGATTCGAACAGCGGCAGGTATTCCTTGATGATCTTCGAGAAGTTCTTCCCGTAGTTCCGCAGGCCTTTCACGAATTTCTTTCGTGTCTTCGGGCGTCATGAAGTGCTGATGCTCGAGGTAGACCTTGTCGTCTTCGATCATCTGCTCGATCGCGTCCTTGGCCACGTACCCCCTTCGATTCAACTGAAACGAGCAAGAAATCAATCGAGAACGAAGAGGAAAGCGACGTACACAATCCAGAGCGTCCAACTTCACCGATCGCCCTTGAAGTTGACCTGATCGAGCTCGTTGATCTGCGGGTGCTCGAGGATGGCCATGTTGCGGTAGCTGCGCGCGTACCGGGCGACCGTCTCCTCGGTCTCCGCACAGACCATGTTCGGCTTGTAGATGAGCTCGTCGCGATCGGACTCGTCCCCGATCTGGCTGTTCTCCAGCGGCGGGCACACGGCCTGAAGCAAAATAAAAAAATAAAAAAAGGAAGAATTTCCGACTCACCTGATGATTTTCGCCCACTCGGATCTCCGGATGGCAGGAAGTGAGGCGGCCGGTGTCCGGCGCGTACGAGACGCAGAAGAAGAACAGGTCGGGGCTCATGTTCTGCTCGTTCAGGGCGATTTTGATCGGCGAGTGGACGACGTTGCATTTTCCACTGAACACGAGCAAAATAAACAAACGAATGAAGAAAAAGGAAGAATCACCTAAGCAGAGCGACCGATTGGGTGACGTGCGCGTCGGAAGGGAACAACTCGCGGAAGCGAATGTCGTGCGAACTCTCGTCCACTCCGCTCTCGCGCCGCTCGGACGACAACAACGAGAGGCTGTCGGCGTTCAGGTCGTCCCGACGGTAGAGGCGGGTCATCTTCACCGACGCTCCCGCTCCTTTCTTCTGCAATCGACGAACAAATGAAAAGAATGCGACGAGAAGCGGCCACTCACCGTCCGGAACGCCTCGATCTTGCCGATCATGAACGGAGTCGTGGAGTCGATTTCGATGTACACGAAGTCGCCCACGCGGTAGACCACGCGGTTCTCGTCCTGGAAGCCCTTGTAGTCGTTGGAGTCCTTGTCGTTGGCCGCCTTGTAGATCTTCCCGTGCTTCATGCGCTTCGCATCGCCGGGCAGCGCGATCGAGAGGCTGTCGTTGAGGCGGGAGGTGATCGAGTTGAAGTTGCAGTACTGAATGTGCTCCGCCTCCCACTCGCCGTTGAGAAATCTGAAGACGAACAATCGAATAATCAAAAATAAAAGGAAGAACTCACTCTTCCGGCTCCTCCGACTCGTGGTCGTCGAATCGCCGCTCGCCGGCGGCCGAAGTGGACGGCTCCTGCAACACGAACGGGTAATTAATCGAGACGGAACGAAGGAATTCAACTTACATCTCGAATTTCCGTCTTGATCCGCTCGGATTTGACGAACGCCGCCTTCTTCGACTCGCTTTCGTGGGCGGCGGCGGACGAGCGGGCGGGTTGGGAGCAGCGGCGGAAGTCGCCGGTCGGCTTCACGTCCACGTCCAACAGCGCGAAGGCGGCGGACGTCGACGGAGTGTCCGCGTCGACGCCGCGCCGCCCGTCCACTTCGGATTTGACGACGGAAGTCATCGCGGGGGTGGGCGGCACGATCAGCGTTGCCTCATCAATGGAGGCGGGACGGGGCAAACGGCGCAGCGCTGGACGCGGTCCACCACCACGTTGCGGGCCGAGCGGCGGGGAGCGCGGCGGGGCGATCTGGAAGCGCGAGAGGAACGGAAAGGGTCGCGTTTGCGGACAACCGCGAGATCGTCGAACACAAAACAAAACGCACGCGCGCAATACGCGACGCGAAACCGAAAAAATCGGCGGCGACCCACCAAACTCTCCCTTTCGCCGACGGTGAGCGACGGACGCGAGCGGGCGGGCGGGCGGCGGCGATGCTTCGGGCGGAAGAACGTTGCGGAGTGGCGGCGGGAAAGGCGCTCTCGTGTCGCCGCCGCCGCACTCGCCGCCGCTTTCCCCCCGCAGCCCCCGATCGCTCGTCCCCAAAAGGGGCAAATTTCCCAAGAAGTTTTTTTCGCCTTCGCTTCTCGACTTTGATTCCCCCCACCGGCCGCCGTCTTCCGCTCCGATTCTCGCGTTCGCCGCCCAGGCGGGAACGTGGCTGGCGTGGGCGCCTCCGCGCTTTCTCCCGCCGCCGACTGTCCACTGTAATAATAATTCGATTCGATGCTCACTTTCGAAGAAACATCCGTCCGTCGCGCGCGCGCGATCGTCCGCCGCCGTCGACACGCAATCAAACGGCGGGCATCACGTGAGCGAACGGAAGACGAACAGGCGCGCCCTCATCGTCGAGGCGGCAAATCACGGAAATTTCGACGTAAAACAATGCGAGAGACACGCCCGCCGAGAAGGTCAACTGGCGTCGACCGTCGGCGAGGAATCAATCATCGACGGCCCGATTACTCGTCGCCACCGCCATCGCCCACTCTTTTTCGGCCGAATTCGGGCGCGGCACACGAACGTCGCGCGCGTTGACCACGTCGTCGAATCGGAAAGTTCGTAAAAGCGCGAGCGCAAAGCGAAAGCCACCCGGCAAGGCGGCAAACAAGAGCGCGCGTTCGCACCGAACAAAGCCGGCCGCCGAATTGCGCCCCGATGAGAAAAGGGAACGGTTCGATCGCCAAGAAAAGGATCGGCGTCCATTGCGCATGCCGCCGGCGAGTTCGCGGTCCGCTTTGACGCTCGAGAATGTCAACGGTGAAGATGACGCGCCGCGCGTAATGCGAAGAAGCGGGGCCGCCGGTCGAACTTGGAACAAGCGAGCGCGGAATGAGGCGACGAGCGGCGGCGGCGCTGTTCGCGCGCGAGCGCGTCCAAAGAAGCAAAACGGCGGGCGACGTCGACGCGTAGAAATTGGGGGGCGAGAGGGGCGGCTGATCGCCGGGGCGGCGGCCGGTCGGTCCTCTTTCGCCCACACGCGTCTCCGTCCGGTGCGGGCGGGTGTCTTCTTTCTCCCGTTCGGGGTCCCGCCCGGATTGTCACCACCCCGTCGAGCGCTGTGGCCACGTGCGGCAGTCACCCGGCGGCCCCGACCGCTCGTCCAAGATGACTTCCGGCCGCTCCCCCGGGGATCCGCCGATTGACAACCGCGAGAGGGCGGGCGCGGCGGCCACAACTCCCATCCCGACCGCCGAATCACTCATATCGACGCGGATTTATGGACTCGCCGTCTGCTCGAACACAATTCGCCGCCGTTCCGTTGTACAAATCAGGGGCAAACAGGCGGCTCGGAAGCCGCGGGGGCTTTCTTCCCGCTCACGAACGCGCAATCGAAAAGCCGCGTTGCTCGTGGAAGTGGCCTCCAATCAGGCGGCCGTCGAGCAAACACACGCCATAAACAAGGGACAGTAAATACCGCTCATTACCTCAGTTACCGAGGAAGAAGTGCCCCGCAAGCCGGCGGCTGATTGACACGACGACTTCCAACAACCGGCCGCTTCCTTTCGTTTGTCTTTTGCACTTTCGGTTATCTTCTTCGGAGGGAGACGTTCCCGCTCGCTTATCGCCGGTCGTTCTGCTCGTCGTCACCCACCAATCAACAGGAAGCCGTCCGCATCAAATAAAAGGCGTTTATGAATCAGAATTACGAGTAAAAATCAGACGGACAAGAAAATATGGAGGGGCGAGGGGGATAGAAGAAGAATAGATTTTGTGTAGTTTGTATTCCATTCGATTGGAACAAACAAGGCTTTTCGTTTGATTTGTGGATTGCGGTCTTCACTACCAGTTACACGGACATCCGATGGGAGCAATTCGAACTGCGAACTAAAAACAAAGAAAGGAGGAAGAGGATGCAGAAGGCTGTCGAAAGTATTCTTTGCAATGAGGTTTTCATCTCGCGTGTGTTCGGCCGGGGCGGACGGCCGGTCTTCAGAACAGATTCATGCCCACGTTCACCGCGAAGATCCGATTCCACTTGACGTTCGATGGGACGGCGCGCGTGTGTCGGCGGTAGACGAAACGTTGCGTGGTGTGCGGCAGGTTCTCCAGATATCGCCAGTGTCCACGGAATTGAGCAGAAAGTGAGCTGAAAGCACCGGGATTTGTTCTGCAGTGCCTCACGACCGGCACTCACCGTCTTCACGCGCGTCTCCCGAATGTAGGCGGCGAGCAGCGTGTCCGCGATCTCCGCCGTCTTCGCGTAGAGGCCGAGAACGCGGTCGCCGTTCGCAACGATGTACCCGTGAATGTTCAGCTTCTCCTTGTCGTCCTCGTTCTCCTCCTCCTCCGCCGCCGCCCCTTGCCGGCCGCTCGCGGCTTGGCCACCCACACTTTGCACTTGCTGGTGAGGAACTCCAGGTAGTCGGGGCGGGTCTGCGCGCTGAGTGTGTTGTCGAAGTCGATCAGGTCCTGCAGCTCGGCGGCGGCGAACTTCTCCACTGTCACATCTGCAAACACGACTTGATTGATCGAGAACTGTCCTTCCGGCCACTCACCTTTGTCCGTCCGCAAAACGGGCAGCGCCACGTTCGACTGGACGGTCAGCTGGTGGAACTGCTCGCGGTCGGTGACCATGAAGCCCGCTCGGTCGCGCAGGTACGCGTCGCTGTCCGCATCGAACAGGTCGATCGTCACGTTCTTCTTCAGCTCCAGATTCTGACGGCCCAGCGTGGTCTCGGCGAGGTTGTCGATCAAGGTGCTCGAGGACCAGCCGCTCGGGCGCGTTGTGGTGCACTTGAACGTACATGGGCAAGTGCGAGCGGAACGGCAGCTCGTCCTGAAGATTCCCTTCGATCAACCGAGCAGTGACAGCCGGTGGACTCACGTAGACCTGATCGATGCGCATGGTGAGCGGCTCGTTGAGGTCCGGGCGTGGAGACCACAACCGCCTTGTTTTGGAGGCTCTCGTCCAACTGCTGCAGCACGAAGTAGGCCTGGTTGGTCGCGTAGCGGACCAGAGCACCGCGAGCAGCCACTTTGCCTGAAGACGAGCGTTCTCCTTATCTTTCGTCCATCCACCCACCTTTCGTGTCCTTGACTGTGGCCACCGTCGAGCCGGGCATCTGCTCGAGAGGCAGGGGCGCCTTCGCGGGCTCGGTGCTCGGAGCGGCGGTCGTCCGGACGGGCGCCTGGTTGCACATGTTCGGGTGGATGGCGGCTGAAAGCGAGACGATGGAGGGCGGCCGTTGGTGAGTGGACGTCGCGACGAAACCGCGAGATCGGACGAAAGTCGAAAACGAAAGGCGACGCCGCGAAATTCGCCTCCGAGAAGTGAGTCAAGCCGCTCGAGTTCGAAAGGCGCGCGGATCAGGAGGAGGAGGAGGCGGAGCGGGCGGATATTCGCCGCCCCGGTCGCCTCGGGCAGCGGCGAGATCGACGGACGGACGGCGAGCGGGAGGCGGGCGGCGCGAACAAAGGGCGGCGGTCATTTCGAACGGATTATCGTTTTCGTTCGCCCGCCCGTCCGCCCGCTCGACAAGTCGGTTCGATCACCAGTCGGGCGGGAGGGGCATTCGCGAATGGTCGTCGTGGAAAAACGGAAACGGCGACCACAAATGGGAGGAACGAGAATCCGCACGTCGCATTTAGCGATTCGGGTGAGGAAATTTTAATTCGCCTCCTCTTCTCCCGAACATCAAACTCGACTCCTCTCCCCCCAACTGCAACCCACCGCCGGCGGCAACG
The DNA here is from genome assembly GCA_024699865.1 of Aphelenchoides fujianensis. NCBI lineage: Eukaryota > Metazoa > Nematoda > Chromadorea > Rhabditida > Aphelenchoididae > Aphelenchoides > Aphelenchoides fujianensis. Next base: position 137,448 of record JAMPIO010000172.1, on the reverse strand, counting down.
GAAAGAGGCGACCGCTAATTCCGATCGATCGGTGAAGAAAGTACCGGCTTCTGAATAGTTTGAGGTTTACGAAACAACTAAGAAGGAGAGCAGTTCAAAGAGTGATGCAAGCAAGCAGAAGAACAACAAGGAACCTTCCAGTGACTTCTTCAAAAACATCTCGACCGAACCGTCCGCCCTGTTCGCCAATCGACCACCTGCCGCAATCAAATTAGTCGAGACGAACGCCCCGCATGAAGTCGCGGGTCGAGTGGGGGCGACATTGCGGACAATCGGGCGAGCTGCTCGACCGGACCGCGATCAAACAAACGCCGAGTGCAAAACAGCCGAGCGGTGATCCCGCGAATCGCCCGCAGCGGTCGCCCATCGCTCGCCGTCTGCACGTAGCCGTCGTCCAAACGGGGAGGTGCCCACGCGCCGCCCGTTCGCCCTCGCGCACCCGCCGCTCCCCGCAGCCACTTGCGGCGAATCCTCGCCCTCTTGATCCGCACGACCGGCGGGCGGATCGCCCCTGTTTGTGTGTTCCTGAAACATGTTTTCAAGCCGCCCATCGACTCGCCGCCCCACCGCCCGCCCGTCCGCTCGCTCGCCCCCCGATCGCCGCCCATTTCATAACCGCATCCATCGAATCCGCTGGACCTGAACGCGCGTAATTGATCGTCCGCGCCCATCACTCCAAACTACTGCCCACTCCACTCGTTTCGCAACGCGCCGTCATCCGCGATCCGCCGCCTTGATTGGCGGCACGCCAGTGAAGAGGCAACCGGTCGAATCGGCATTACCATAATCCGATGACTAGAAGGGCAGAGAAGCGAGTGGATTGCTTCGAGAACGAACGGCGATGGGGGCGACTTTAATTTCGGGAATAAAAACAATGCCGCACGGGGAGGATCGGGCGGGTTTTCAGGACGCTCGCCCTTCTGGTGGAATGCGATTCGCGAACGCGATTGCAGGTCAAAGTAATTGCGGAGTGGAGCGGGCGGCGAGAGCGGGGGCGAATCGACGGCGGGAAATGGCGGGCAATTATCTCGCGGCGCATAAATCGGACGACGACTGCGAGAAATTAGGATCTTGAGCGATGGGGAGGAGGAAAGTGAATGCGCCCGCGGCGTTCGTTTCGCAATTGAACGAACGGACGGACGGGGCGGAAGGCGGATCTCCGGTGGAGTGATCGGAATGCTCGAGCCGGGAGTCCGAGTTGAAGCACGTCTACCTCTCCCGCAGTTCAATCCAGGAAGCGAAGAGGAGCACGGCGAGCGTGTTGCCCAACCGACTGCCTACAGGACGCTCCCTCATTGCGCGCACGGAGGTGGACGAAGGCGGCAGGAACCGGAATGCGGGCGATGTTTTTTGGGCGAAGATGCGGTCTGTGGGCGGTTTAACAACCGCATCGAATCGAATCGAACAGCAGAATCACGAACGACCCGCCGGGCGGCGGCGGCGATCGGTCGTCATCGCGCGAGACGCCCACGGCGGCAATCGAGCGCCCGCACGTCGCTTGAACGCGAGATTCAAACCAGTTCGCCGTCATCGAAAGCGAATTTGTCGATTCGGGCGCCTATTTGGAACAAAACACTCCGCAAATGTTTCGCTCGATCGCCTCCAGAAACCGCTACATGCTTGGAACAACACACTGGCGATCAAGGCAACCGAGAACTACAACGAGCCAGCCTCCTTCTTCCGCCGATGGCTACAACTAATGAGCCAACAGTAGCGAAGGACAGACGGGAAGAGTGCAAACCGTTCGTCGGGGCGGGCGGAAATGGCCCTGATCACTTCGTAACGAGTCCCCGAATGGCTCTCGACGGTCGAGCGGGCGGTCTGACAGGCGGGAAGGTCGTCCGGCTGGACGATTGCGGTTGATTGGCGGGCGATCAGCAAGCGGGCGGGCGGGCGGGGAAGATCGCCGTCGACGGGCGATGCCGCCCGCGTCAATTTGTTCGTGCGGAATTCGAGAACACTCGCCGCCGTCGCCGTCCTTCCGCGCGCCGAAGAACGCAACACCGGCGACGGCGAACTTTCGTTTGTGAAAGCGAACGGCGCCGTCCGCAAGCACGAACCAAACAGCAAGTGGGCAGTTCGCGGAAGAGCGGGCACACGCGAGATCACAATACGAGTTGGAGAGCAGGAAGCCGCAGTGGAATGCCGGCAGAAGGAAGGGAGCTCCAAACAGTTCGCGATCACCCACTCCTTCTTGTGGTCACGAGCCGACCGCCAAAACAAATTGCCGTCCGCCTTCTGATCGACGACGTCCGCCGCCCGTCGCGAGTCCCACGCAAATTCTGCGGTCTGCGCGGGCGGCGTATCAAACGAGCGGATCTCCGGCGGCAGATCGCCGCTCCAATCGACGGGGGGCCAGGTTCGGGCCGCCCTTTACTGCGAGCAAGCAAGAGGAGTGGACAGGCGGGGGATTCACGACCGCAAACCGTTGGAATGAATCGCCCTCGACAGAGAGGAGAGAAACGGGCGGCTCGCCGCTCGTCGGCTGATTGGCGTCGCTTTTGGATCGACGAAGCGGGCGGGCGGGAAGCGGACGCGGTTGGAATCCAGCCGAGGGATTTCGTTTTTTCGGGCACCACCTCCCACCTTTCGGTTCGTGAGGGAGGCGCGGGGGGGAGGCGGGCGGCGGCGGATCGGTGGCGGCGGCGGTCGGAACGAAGCGAACCTCCGCGAGCCGCTTCTTCCCGCCGATCCTCGCGCGCGGCTTGGATCCGATTAGAGGGGGCGAAGGGCGGCGGGAGGCTCGTGCCCAGCGGATTCACGCCGATCACTACTTTCGTTCCATGACGGCACCGGAGATCCCTCCGCCGGCTCGCCTCCAACAAGCGGCGATTTCAAAACGGCGGCGATCAGAAATGAGGGAGCGTCCGAAACGGAGGAAGAACGGAATCGGAAGCCTTTCCCCCGCAATTGCTTCGAAATCCCTCTCGGATTCCCGTTCGATCCTCCCGAATTCGTCCGTCCGACCCGCCGACGGCGCCGTTCGTCGTTTTTGATTCGTTTTTCGACCCACTTTCGCTACGCTCCGTTTCCGTTCGACCAAAAATTTTAGGCTCTCCGGTGTCAAAACATCGTCATTCGATTCGAGTTCCACGAGCTGGCGGAAGAAGAAGCAAAGAACAAGTTTCGTCTCTGGATCAGGAAGCGCATTCTATTGTGCTTGTGGTCTTGAACCCCTGCACGCGCAGAACGTTTTTATAGTTTCACGCTTTCTGCGTCACTCCGCCCGCGTCAACGCGTTGGTTGGCGATGAGAAGGACCGCAGCGGGTGGACGTCAGCAAAAACGGCTTCTTTGCGCTCCTTACTCCTGTTTTTTGCGTCAGCTCTTCGAAAAGAACGTTTTTGCGGCACGCTTCCGCTTTTGCGGTGCGAATTCCAATCGTTTTCCTGTTCGTTGGACGAGCGAACAACGAAAAACAAAGCGGATCGGAAGCCCCACGGCAAGCAACTTCCACTTTGCTCGGGCGTTTTTCTCGTCGGCAGAGACGTCGATTGTTTTGGCCCGACTGCGATGGACTTTTGCCAGTGGTTTTTGTTTACGGCCAACTTGATTTTGATTTGGAGGCAAACGGCAACCGTTTTTTGGCAACGCGATCCGACTGTCCAACTGCGCGCGGCTCTTTCGGCGGCGTTGACACGAAGGTCGACGCAAACTCGCGGTTTCGTTGGGGCCGCTCGTCCACGCTTCGTTTTTTGGCCACCAACTCGGCGGCGTCCACGCCGATGAGGCAAAAACGAAGGTGGCGGCGAGGCTCGAACGCAGCTGGTTTTCAAAAAAAACGAATCTTTTGCGTGCTTTTGGGTGCAAGCCGGCGCGAGGGGGGAGGTCGCTCGAACGCGAAAGACAATCGAGAAGCGTGCCGCTTGATGAGCAGTGGGGATCGGCAGGCGCCAATCGACGATGAGGGTTCAATTCCGAATCGAGGTTAGTGGGCTCGACCCCCGCCTCGCCGCCTGAAGCCCGCCCCCTTCGCTGTGGGATTCGAAATGGAGCGCGAAGGGCAACGATCCCTCAAATGAGCTCCCGATTGGCGCCCGCATTCAAACGTGCGCAAAACAATCGAGGCGAGTGGAAGAGGGACGTCGGTTGGATCAAAAGGAAAGTTCTGCCTCGCCCACGTGAGTCATTTCGTCGGAACGAGACGTCGATTTCGACAACACGCGTCCACATCCGGTCACGGACTTCGCGGCCGCCCGCCCGCTTTTCCTCGTCGGTTTCCGCCCATTTGGCGCCGCCCTTCAATGGCCAACCGGCGGGGCGGAACGTGCTCGAAGGAGCTCGTCGGCATCTCGAATCAAAACAAACAGTCGGTGGAGAACTCCACGCACTCGAAGGACGACCCCTCGCCTCTTCCCGCAATCACCGGCCGCCAACTCGAGTCGACGGCCTCGCCTGCTCGAGACAATGGGCCGCCGAACGCTGTAATTTTTTGTGCGTTCGGCGTTGCTGCGGTTTGTCGTTTCGCCCGCCTCCCGACTTCCGGCGGACGCCCGCGAGTTTACGACCCGAATCGACGAAAAGCGAAAGTGCGCGACGCCTCCCGCCTTCGCTCCAACCTCGACGATCGTAGTTTGCTTCCAAGAGTGGGCGGTGGGTGGAATTACGAAATTTATTCATCAAGCCGAACAACCAACCAACTGCAACAAGCATCAACAAGATTTTTGTGTTAGGGGTAGATCGAAGGGAAGCGTGGAGAGGACGTGCAAATGGGAGTTGGAGGAAGGAAGCATGAGACCGCGTTCACGTTCGCACGAAAATGCCGGCCGGCCGCTCACATGGGGTAGGCGCGTTCGGAGTCGTCGGGCACGCGCACGTCGTCCACCTTCAGGATCATGCGCACCACCTGCGTGGCCAGCTGGATCTGCTCGCGCTTCGCGTTCAGCGCCTCCACCACGTTCTGCTTGCGCATGTCCGTCTCGCCCGTCTGCAGGCAGTCCACGCCGATGCGCGGGTTCTTCTCGCGACGCTGACGCGCCTTCAGGTCCGTGAGCGTCTCCATGGCGGCGAGGCCCGAGTTCTCCGCCAACGCCATCGGGATGTTCTCGAGGGCGTCGGCGAAGGCGCGGTACGCGTACTGCGACAGGCCGGTGATCTGAAAGCCGACCCGCCGGTTGATCACTAGTCGGAAGGAAGAACTCGCCTTGTCCGCCACGTCGTTGATCACGATCGAGCACGCCAACTCGGGCGCGCCGCCGCCGTAGACGACGCGGTTGTCGCGGATCAGGTTGCGGACCACGCACAACGCGTCGTGGATCGAGCGCTCGGCCTCGTCGATGACCTCAAAACGAGGAGCGAGTGATGGGATGAAAGGAAGGAGGGAACTCACCATCTTGTTTCCGCCGCGCAGCAAGATGCTGACCGTCTTGCTCTCCGCGTCGCCCTCGATCAGCAGCATGGGGTCCTTGACGGTGCCGAACGAGATCTCGCGCACCACCGCCGCCTTGCCGAGCTTCGCCGCCGTGAGCTCGGTGAAGCGCGGCACGATGCGGCCGTTGGTCGCCATCGCGATCAGCTCGATGTCCGGCCCGCCGACCCAACGGACGGCCGGCAGCTCGTGGTGGTAGAGCAGATGCGTGGCCTCGTCGTCGAAGCCCCACTGGCAGATCACGAGGCCGACGCCCGCGCGCTTCAGGTCGGCGATCATGCCGTTGAAGGTCTCACGCTCGTAGTTCTGAACACGACGGACACTCAAATGAAAGCAAGCCGGAAAGAGGACTCACTTGAAGCTGCTTGAACTCCTCCGTTCCGGTGATGTCCAGGTGGTGCTTGGTCTTGGGCTTCGGCGGCTCGAAGGGGCACGTGAGGACGGCCACCTTGACGCCCTCCAGCGTGCGCGGCATCTGCGGGTGGGCGAGCGTCTTGTCGATGAGGACGCCGTTGAAGAGCGTCGAGTCCTCCAGGCGGCCGCCCGGCTTCTTCACGATCTTGATCAGGTCGAAGTTCACGTCGCGGCGTTTCTTGTCCACGACAGCCAGCACCGCCTTCACCACGATCTCCGACAGCTGGCGTTGGCAGTTCTTCACACTAAACCGAAGGATTGAATGGCTGGAATGAGGGAAGAACGAACATCTTGGAGCCCAGCGAAGTGGAGGCGGCCTTCACCAGCGACTCGAAGTCGTAGTCCGTGACGCTGTCCGCGATCTCCTCCAGCCGCTCGACCGCCTTGCGGCACGCCAGGTCGTAGCCGTCGGCGATTTGCAGCGGGTGGACGCCCTTGTCCAGCAGGTTGCTCGCCTGCTCCAACAGCGCACCGGCCAGCACTAAACGAACGAGCAGGAGTGAACGGAAGAATTGCGAGGAGGACTCACCGACGACGCCCGTGGTGCCGTCGCCGATCTCGTCGTCTTGCGACTGGGAGAGTTCGACCAGGAGCTTCGCGATGTGATGATCGACGTCCATGTTCTTGAGGATCGTCGCGCCGTCGTTGGTGGTGGTCACTTCGCCGTCCGCACTCACGAGCATTTTGTCCAGCCCGCGGGGCCCCAGCGAGGTCCGCAGCGTGTTGGACACCTGACGGGCGGCCAGGATGTGGGCCTAAAATCGAGGGAGATGAATCAATTGTTGGGAAATTCGAGAGGTTGTGGATCAAAATAATTGTTTCGAGTTTTTTCATCAACGATTCAGAAAGATCCCCTCACCTTCAAGGCCTCCGTTCCGGTCAGCCGCTTCTGCTTCTGCTGCTCGCGCAGAACGAGGAAGGGCTGCCCGAATTCGTCGAAGAGAACCTGGCCGTCCATTGCAATCCGAGAGGATTCGTTTGGGTCGAGTCTAAACACGAACGGAATGAGTGGAATTCGCGGGAATGCCCGAAATTCGCGAGAAATCATCAAAATTGGGTGGACGAGCGGCGGCCGGGCGAGTGTCCTCAAAAAGCGAAAGCGGGCGGCAGGAAGCCGACCGCCGGCCCACTCGCCGCCAGCCGTCTGCGAGCCGAGCGTCCGAGTCGTGGGCGCACCTCGCCGACGGCGGCAATCGCGGACGCTTCCAGAAAACGCCGAACAGGCGGCTTCAAGGTCATCCATCTTGCGAGTTTTTTGCTCGCCGACTCCACACTCGACAACGAGTTGAATGAATGAATGACTGTACAATTTATTCGTGAGTCTCTGCTTATGAACAAATCGAATCGAACGAGCAGCAAAAGAATGTCCTCATCGTCCGCCCATCGCATAGGACGAAGGCGAGCCCATCGGCGGGCCCTGGAGTCCCATCGGTGCGGGTGCTTGAGCGCCGCCGTAGTTCGAGCCCGGCGCGGATCCGCCGCCCATTCCGCCCGCTCCACCACCCATGCCGCCGCCCACTGAATTGCGCTCCGTTAAAGAAAAGGAGGTGTGGAATGGTTGAACGAACATTCTGGCCGCCTCGATGGCCGCTATTCGCATCCATCTGAACACAAACACGATTGAAAGAAGCCGACTGGTTTCTACTCACGCGATAACCGGGAAAGTACGCGTAGCTGTTGTAGTTGGGCAGATTTCGAGGCACCTGCGAGACCGAAGAGCCCGAACCTCCCGACGCGCCGAACGATCCGCCGCCGCCCTGCCCTTCGGAGAGTACGATTGAGCTTGAGGAGAAGGAGCGGAAAAGGAGCCTTGGGAGGAGGTGCGGGCATCGGGGCGAACCGCCGGATCCCTGCAACGAAGCAAGTGGTTAGCGATAGCCGAGCAGTGGACTCGTTACTCCGCCGCCGCCCGAAGGATTGGCGAGCCGCGTGTTGGCGTCTTGCTGAAACAAACGACTGATTGGAACGAAGAAAAAAGCCGACGAACATGGAAGCCGGGGTAGTTCGCGTAGCTGTTGTAGTTCGGCTGATTGCGCGGGACTTGCGAGACGGAAGAGCCCGAGAAGCCACCTCCTCCCTGAACCCGCCGGCTCCGCTGTTGTAATTCGGACCGCTGACCACGCCCTCGCCGCGCGTCAACTGCTGCTGCTGCCCGCCGTATGCCTGCGGACCTTGTTGGTACTGGGCGATCACCAGCGAAGAGGTGATCAAGGTGCCATCGAAAGAAGCGACTTCATTGCGAACTGAAAGCAGGGAATTGAGAAGTGGAATTCCACGGAAACGATCGCGAATTCCCGCCTGTCACGTAACGCATTCGTTTTATTCCGATCGGCATCCTCTCGACACAAAAAGAAGCCGGCGGACGGGCAGCGGGGGGTTCGATTTCACCGCTCTCGAACAGGTCCCAACAATTCGACGTTAAATTCGATGCTCGTCTTTATCGCGCGCGACCTCCGCCGATTGTTCGTTTGTGTTGATCGTCGCGGCGAGCGGGAGCTCCGAGTCGCGTAAAAAAAGCGACCATGAAATGCGGGAGTTCGTCGTTGAACCGTTGAACCTCCGCCCTTCCTCCGCGGCGGCTCCTGCCCGCCTTTTATACCCGCACTTGATGCAAATCGAGTTGAAGTGCTCGCTTCCGAACTCCCGAATTACACGCCTTCTTTTTAATGTTTCTTTTTTATTGCACTCCTTCGCCGGCAGGTGTGTTTGTTTGTTTCTCGCTCCATCGGTCGACCAAAAGAGGCTTCTTTTCGAGTTCGGGCGGAAGTTCGTGATTGCCCCTCGTCGACGGAGTGCCTACTTTCTTCCATGCCTCGAGTGAACCGACCGAACCTTTCTGCCCGCTTACTGAATGTTTATTCTTGATTGAAAGCAACGGAGTTACCACGTTTTGTCCGGAACTCGGGAGATATTGCAGCGGTGATGCGAACTAATGGACGGACGGACGGACGAGTGCTTGAGAAGCAAACGGAAGGTCGTCGAGTAGAATCTGAGAGACTAGACGGAAAGAGAGCAGTTTGTTGACATTAGAGAGGTAAAGTAGTCAATGGTTGAGCAGAAAGAAGAAAGGCCTGTGGAACGAAAGGGACTCGTTTTGTCGACTGGACTTCTCGCTCGAATGAACGGAGATTTCGGGGAAAGAAACCGGGCGCTGTAAGCGAATGGGCGACGAGAGGGAAAGGTCGATGGTGTTTCCTAATCATTAGAATTATTCGGATTGTTTACGACCAAAACGAATCACCCGGTTCGAGGGGAACGCAATCGGAGAGTGCAAGTGGTGTGTGGGGGTCGAATCGAGGGATTGGAGGCCGACGAAGCGTTGAGCAATGGACGGGTGTTCATCGCGACCTCTCCGCACGTGCATCGGAACAAAAGAAAATGATTGGAAGCGAAGAATTTATGAGCAACCACGAACGAAACGAAGGAAGGAGTAAACCGAGAGGAACGGAGCGAATCACCGCCTCCTTTTGCAACACACAAACAACCAACGAACAATTAGACGGGAACAACAAGTGGAAGAGTGGAAACAATGGAGAACTATTGGAAAGTGGACTAGATGGAAAGATTAAAAGAAGGATGAGTCTTCACTTCACATCGCCTCGACCTCCTTGTCGGGCGACGAGCCGAGCGTCAGGATCAGCGGGCCGGAGTCCTCGTTGCCGTTCGCCGAGTGGCCGTTCGAGAGCCGCAGCGTCTCGTCCGTCCGCACGATCGTCGGCGAGGCGGCGAGCGCGGGCTCCGAGCGGAGGCCGGCGGTCGTCTGCGTTCGGATCCACTGCGGCTCGGTGCCGATCGTGTTCAGGATGCGCTCGAAGCGGTTCGCGTCCTTGGAGCCCGTGTTCAGCTGCCGCCGCTTCTTGAACCTGAACACACGGCAGTCATCCACTTGCACTCGCCGTCGGCCGAACTCACCGCTCGCGCACTCCGAGGATGATGTGCTCGATGAAGTAGGTCTCGAACAGGTACGAGCAGAGGCCGCTGAGGACGGCGAGCAGCAGGAGGAAGATGCGGTCCTCGATGTACGGGATCGGGTCGAACTCCAGCCACTTGACGGCCAACGCCGGGTGCACGATCGTGATGACGGCGGAGAGGACGGCGAAGAAGGCCAACGACAAGCACATCGGTTTGTTGTTGAAGAACGGTTTGCGATATGGAAGTCCTTTGCTGTAAATAATAGCCAAAGTGATGTACTGGAATGTGGAGACACAGAAAATGGCCGTTCCCTGCATTGACCGACGATCCTCCACGTCGTCGTCCAGCGGCATGATGTACGGAATGAACCACGGCTGCGTGGCCGTGTAGATGAACGTGAACAGCTGGAAGGCGACCGATCAAACGAGTAGATCGAATGGAGAACTCACTTGGAAACTGGCCACAATCACCAACTGGCCGATGATCGAGAGGGCGGACGCCAACGAGAGCAGGCGGGTGGGCGGCGGCACTTTGTAGAGCTTGTCGCAGGCGGGCGTGTAGCCGAAGAAGAGCGCCACCAATGTGATCAACCCGAGATCGATGTAGAGGAACTGAAAAGCGAGGAATCAATGAAAGAAAGAAGATTATCTGGCGGGTACCTGGAAGTCCGTCAAGTTAGTGTTCAGCCAATAAAGTTGCATGATTGTGATGAACTGAGTCAGCGAATAGCCGGCCATGTACTTGAAAACGCCGAACGAAGTGACCAGCGCGCCTCGGCCCTCCGCGAATGACCATCGGGACGCAGCGGATGTCCGGGATCTTCGACGTGAACGGAGCGGCGATCGACGCTTCGGCTTCCGAGAGCGAGATGCCCGCGTGGGCGGCCTGAAGACAACCCGAATGATTCGAGTACACAGATTGATTTGTCCACCTTCAAAGCAGCACAGTCGTTGGCGCCGTCTCCACACATGGCGACCGTGTAGTCGACGTCCTGCAGGCGGTTGATCACCATCTGCTTCTGGTCGGGCGACATGCGGGCGTAGACGTCGCACACGCACACCAACTGCTCCACGAGCTCGGGGTAGTCCTCGCAGACGGCGGCGAAAGTGGACCCGCTGACCGCCAGCTGGTAGCTGGAGTCGAACAGATGCCCCGACTCGCCGTCCACGTTCAGCGAGCCCTCCTCCGACTCGGCCAACTCCTCCGAAGACGAGACGGACTGCCGCAGCGTCAGGTGGACCGCTCCGTCGGCCAAACAGCCGCCGTGTTCGAGCAGGAAGGCGCGTTTGTGCGGTCGAATGATCCCGCACTCACGGGCCAACGCTCATCGCGGTTAGGAGGTTGTCGCCGGTGACCATCACCGTTCGGATGTGCGCCCTGGAACAACCAAGGGATGAGAGCGAAAGAAGGGGGGTTCACTCACTTGTTCAACTGCGTGATCACCGGCACGGTCTCCTTCTTCACGCGGTTCTCCATGACGACGAGGCCGAGGAGCGTGAGGTCGCACTCGATCACCTCGCGCTTCACCTTCTGCGCCTTCGCGTAGTTCATTTCGAAGGACTTGCACGCGACCGCAATCAGCCGATAGCCGTGCTGAGCGTAGGCGTTCACGACGGACTGGTAGGAGTCGGGGACGGTCTCCTGTTTGCACAACGAGGCCACGATCTCCGGCGCTCCCTTCACGTACAGGTGCTGCCGGCGACCGTCCTCGTTCGGGTTGTGCACGATGACGGCCATTCGTTGCAGCGAGGAACTGAAAGCAGAGGGAATGAGCGAGAGGAAGAATCAAAAGAGGAGTTACCTGAACGTGAACTGCCGAATGACGGCCAACTCGACGTCCGTGTCGGGATTGAAGTGCTCGTTGGGCGAGCGGACGACCGTCGGCTGCAGCATGTCGAAGAGCTCGGTCTCGTCCACGTCCTCCTCCGGCGCCGACTCGTCGATCTTCCAGTTGGTCTTGTTGAAGAGAATGAGGTCCAACGGGTCGCCGCACAGCTGGTTGTCGATGCGCGTCAGGCTGTGGCACGAGGCGACCGCCTTCACCAACTCGCCGTCTCGCGGCAGCTCGTCCATGTGCAGCTCGGTGGCCTCCTCGCCGAACTCGTAGTCGAGGGCCGTCGGGTCGTGCTGGTCGGCCGCCCTTTCGTCTCCTTCGGCGTGGAGTAGATCGCCCGAACGCAGTGGAAATCGAGTCCGTCCTCGGTCAGCGTCCCCGTCTTGTCGAAACACACCTGAAAATTCTGACCGTGACAGCACAAATTAAAGACAAGGGATAACGTACCACATTGATCGCTCCGCACGTGTTGATGGTCGAGGGCGAAATGCAGAAGATTTGCTTCGCGCGCAGCCGCATTTGAGCGGCGAAGATGCCCACGCTCATGACGGCCGGCAGGGCGGGCGGCACGACGATCGTGATGATGTCCAGCGAGCGGAGGAGGATCTTCTTGATGGCCGAGCCCCGAATGATCATGATCGTGATCGTGTAGCAGAAGCCGATGGCCGCAATCGCCGCCAGGAAGCCGACGAAGCGGAAGAGATCCTTCGTGAAGCGGAAGTCCACCGGCTTCGGGTACATGATCGAGCGGACCAGCTGGCCCTTGAGCGTCGTGTAGGCGGTGCGGAAGGACGATGGCCTGAAGAAACCGAATGCAATCAACGATGAGAAGAAATGAACGCACTTGGACGGGCTTCCCGCTGTAGAAGCGAGTCTGGAGGACGGACGTGCCGCAGAACATGATGTGTTTCGAGTGGTCCTTGAAGGAGAACTCCGAGTCGCCCTCGGTCTCCGGCAAGCGCGACCTTCGTGACGGGCACCGACTCGCCGGTGAGCATCGACTCGTTCAGGATCACCGTTCCGTTCATCAGCACGCAATCGCATTGGAGGATGCAGCCGTGCGGAGGGATCAGAAGAACGTCGCCGGGCACGAGCTGAACGCAGAGAGAAATCAACAGAGGAATGGAAGTGAAGTGAACTCACCATCGAGCTGGAGATTTGCTGCTTGTTCCCGCCGTTGCGCAGCACATCCACGACGTCCTCCGAGTGCACCATGCTGCGGAGTTTCTGCTCCTGCCGTCGAATTTGGTACACGTCCATGGAGATCGAGAGGACGGACATTCCCACGATGATCGACGCGTAGTAGGCGTAGTCGTCGGAGTACCAGATGAGGACGGAGAACACTTGGAAGATGTAGAACGGAGTGATTACCTCTTTGCACAGCAGCACGACGATCGGCTTCAGCTTCACGTCGATCAGATTCTTTCCGTAGAGCACCAGCCGCCGCTCGATCTCCTCGTTGTCCAGGCCGGTCTGCTCCTTCCACCACCGGTGGATGAAGGCGGTGCTCATGCAGCCCTCCAGCTGGTCGACGGTGGCGAACCGCGACTCCACCGGGTGCCACAAGTAGGCGAGCTTGCGGTACGTGAAGTAGCGAATCGACTGGACCTCGAGGTGCCGTTCGCCGAGCGGCAAGCACAGGTGGTTGTTGGGCTTGGCGCGGGCGATGCGCACCTTCCGGAAGGCCATGTTCTGGTGGTCGTCGCTGGAAACGAGCAAGATGCACAATGGTAAAAGGAAATGAACTTACAGGACGAGGATGTGCGTGCACGAGTCCATGGTCGACTTGGCCGCCGTGCACATCACGTACCAGCGGGGATACCAGTAGAGGACGAGACGGAGAAGACCCGCGGTCAGGATGCTCGCCAGAAGCGTCAGGATCTGAAAGAACGAACGATTCAATCAAAAGAAACGGAAGAAGAGAGAACACTCACCCATTTCCACATGCTCGTTCGGTAGGCCCAAATCTGCAGCTGCTCATCGTTGATTTCGATCACCGAGTAGTGGGCCGAGCAGGTGGACTGGGCGCCCGGACTGCGCCCGTCGCCGGTGGGGTCGCCGGAGAGGGCTTGGATTTGGTTGTCGCTGATGGAGACGTGGATCGGGAAGATGTTCCGTCGGTCCGCGCCGCGCGTCCCATGATTCGACATGCTTCTGATGGAGCCGTAGACACTCGGCTGGGCGTTCGTGGACGAACTCGAGGAGGACGAGCGGGTGAGGGCGGAATGGGCGGCTTCTTGAGCGAAATCCCCAACCGGGCGGATGGGCGGAGGAATGCGGGGGATCGGAAGGAGTAGGAGACTTCTTCGAGCAAGTGCTGTCGTTCTTCGTCCACCGATTGGGTGCGAGACGATCGTCGAGAGCCGAGCAGCGAGGTGGACGGCCGATTGGAGCCCTGCATGGTGGAAAGAAAGGGGGATGAGCGGATGTCAGTAGAAGAATATTGGTGATTTTTAGCCTGATGGAATGAAAATATTTTCCCAGCCGAAAACAAGCGGCCAACCGACGGGCGGACTGCAGATTGATTAACCCCGTTCGGAGTGCAAAGATTGGGCGTCCTGCAATCAGCAATCACTTTCGTTTAGCGCGCTGCCAAACACGTGAACGATTCGCGGAATTGGGACGCAAACTCGCAACAAATGCCCGCTTTTATCAACCGCAAACCAACTCCCCGTTCTTCGGTAAACTCCATTCGAGCGATCAATTCGGAAGCAAAGATTATTCTTCCCCACCACCCCCGAAACACTCGAGAGGCATTGCAGAAAGAACAGTTCCGTTGATTGATCGACCGTTTGAGGTTGCCAGTGGTGCGACGACAGGGGCTGGAAGGACGGGAAAAAAGCCGGAATGGCGAAGAAAAGGAACGATTCTTATCAAAGAGAAAGAAATGATCGACTGGGTTCCTCCGATCGTTGCGAGCATTCGGTTCGCTTTTGGCGCCCACTTCCGTTGATAAACCGCCGGACACGCGCCGCTTCCCTCGTGAAACAAACGGCGGGGATTTGGATCGAAATTCGAGGGCTTTGAAGGTCCTTCATTAGAGGCTTAAAATTCTCCCTTTTCTCGGCCAAAAACCTCCGACCAGACACGAACGAGCGAATCACTCCGTTTGCTCATCGTTTATCATGGCGGGCGTCACGCAGCGGAAGGGAGGGGACTTTTTTGGTGGGCGACACTCGTCTCATGTCCCCGCCGAGCGAACGGAAAGTGCGAGGAGAAGGGCGCTCGTTATGATTTGCCTTCAGCCCACGATTGGTCGGTTGGCCGCTTGTCTTTTGAGACGTTTTCTGCCCTCGATTCACCCCGATACCCACTTCTCGCGTAAAAGGAACTCACCGTTCAGCCCGTTTGTTCGACGATCGTGCAGTTAGCAGCCGGCGCCGATCCCCAACGGATCGGCTTTATGATGCCCAATGGTGTGTGCGAAGTGGACGAACTCAACACCACAGGGTTTCGGAGATCCCGCCGCCGATGCGTTCGATGGAGCTCGTAGCGATCACTACCGATTGGAGGACTTGTGGATGGAGCCTTGGAGAAGAAGCTCAAGCTGTGGCATGAAACAAGCGGCGTTGTTCCATTGCGCGAAGTGAAGTGAAGACTGAAAGCACGTGGATCAGCCGGCGAAGGGGAGTCGATGACGCGAAAAGCGGAAATCACTCTCGAACGAAAACAAAAGTACAAATAGGAGCCCGCTTCACGTTTCGAAGCTCTCCTCGCGGAAACGAGCGCGCGCGAAAATTGTTTGCTCAGATGACGAGCGGCGGGAGGAAGCGGCGAGCGTGCGGGTGGAAGAGGGCGGACGTCCGCGCATCTCCGGCGGCCCATTAAACCGTGGACGTGAACCAATGACCACGTGAATGTGGAACACCAACGAAGTGAGTAATGAGTGGAAGTGGGCAAATCGAAGCCGAAAAGGGTCGAATCGTAACCGAAGAACAAAGCGACCTTCGAAGGGCAGTCGACCGTCGTGTACGAAGAGTGGAGGAATGAAAGAAGAGGACTCAAAACGGGTATGGTCAACGAATTCAAATCCCCGGCCGATCATGAGTGCGGGGATTATAAAACCACGTAAAGAAGCGAGTTGGCGGCGTTGGCCGTGGAAGTTGGAGGGACGAGGGAGAAGCGGGAGTGATCGCCAACAAGAAGCACGGGCTCCGCGATCACCGCCGCCGGTCGATGAGACGAACGACGAGTGCGTCAACAGCGCCCCCGCCCCCCGAATGCCGACTCGTTGAATTGACGAACGAGAGCAACAATCCACAAATGTCGTGGGAGGAGCCGGCGGGTTTGTTGTGCGAACGGAACAATCAGCGAATCAATTCATGGCGAGCCGAACGGTGAAGCGTTCGATTTCCGAAATTCAAATCAATGCGTCAAGCCGCGTTCCTTCTGCACTTTTGCCGCGTTGCCCACCGTTTCGTTCGCCGCCTCCCGCTCCCCGCCCGTCTACCTTGCCGCCCGGCCGACCGCCGCCTTTCCGCCCGTCTCGCTTTCATTCGTTCGCCCCGGACGGGTGGATTTTCGCCCCCAAACGTTGTTCAGTCAGACGAAACAAAAACGCCGCCCGCCGCCGGATCACCCGCGGCCGCCCGGCCGAGCGGTTCGCCGCCGCCGCCGCCGTCGCCGAGCGAAACGCGAAATGCGCTCCACCCGCACGCCGCCCAAATGCCGGGCGATCGTGGGAACACGGCGGCGATGAATGCGGACGGTAGTCGTGCAAAGGAACAGACAAAACATTCCGTCTTTCCAGTCACCTTCCAAGACAAAAGACCTCCCGAATGTTCGAAAAAACAATCAAAGGTCGCTTCGAACGGATCACGTTCACGCGCAGACCAAACGATTCCCGAACGAAAACACGTGCATTCACTCGAATCCCCCGACTTCTGTTCGAAGCCCAAAGAAACTCCCGCATTTCCCCTGGTAACCGGCCACCTTCAAGCGTGAGCAATGCGGGCCAAAAGAAGGCGCCTTGCTCCGAATTCCAAGAATCCAGCCCGCTTCTGACCACTCTGATCGAAGCAAAACGCTCATCGGAAGCAGTCGCCTTTGTTCTTCGTGTCCGTGCCGGGCGGCCGGGATCGAAGACGGGCGATCAGAAAGCAAACACAAGAAGCGGCAACTCGTTGCGGCCGTCTTGAAGCCAAACGGTCGCCGAACAAGGCGGCGTGCTGATTAGAGGAAACGGAAGACAAGAGGAGGCAATTAAACGGGCGGAATCTGATTGACGTTCTTCTTTTATTCCCCCTCGCTTCTGCTTCGCTTCTGAACTGCAGCCGTGCCGCCGGACGTCTTCTGCTGATAAGCCGGCCGGTCGGTCGGTTGGCGGGCGGGCTGACTGCAGGAAACGATTGAACGCCCCCGAGTAGTCGGGAGTTCAAATACAAAAGGGGGAAAAAAGAGGGAGGTTCAAATAATGGTTGCAGGAAACGTGATCGAGGATTGTGCGCACGGATGAAAAAACCACCAGTCAATCGTCACTTCCGCCCAGCTCCTTCCGTCTTCAACGAAAACCGATGGGCGGCGCGTACTGTAAGGGGCGGGAAACGAGCGATAAGCGCGGGTGGACGGCAAACATGCACCGAAATGCCAGCGATTTCACCGTTCTACTTCGAAAATCCACCAGTAAGGAGAGGCGAGAAAGTGGAAAGCGATGAGTTTAAGAGATTACGCAAGCACGGGGTCGTTGAAGCACGGATTACTCATTCCGCCAGGTAGGAGTAAACCAGTGATCAGTACCGAGATGCAAAACCCCGCCGAAGCCGTCGTCCACGTTAAAGCAGATGAAATCAATCAAATTTCATCGATCACAACCAATCGCTTCGGACTACGGCCCGAAATCGTGCAGGCAGCGGACGGGCACAAAAAGAACGGAGATTTTTGCGCACTTTACCGCCCCCAAAAGTAAACAAAACGATCGCAAACAAATCAATTGCGCGCCTTTTAAAATCCACGCCCGCTAATAACCGCCGCGGGCAGTCGGCGGGGCGGCGGCGGGCGAAAAGAACGCGAAAACAAGCGAACGGCGACGTCCATTAGCCACTCACCAGTTGGAAGGAAATCTGAGCGGGATTTCGCTGCTTGTTTGCTCGAAATCCGGGCCGAATTCGACTGTTTGCACCTTCCCGCCGCCCTTACGTCACCAAACAACCGGCGGGCAGCTTCTGGTTGCCGAACACTCCGCACTACCGGCCGCGAATCAATCGAGCACTTCGCTTCCACCACAGCGATGAAGAGCGGAGCGTATGACGATCTCATGATTACTCGCGCCACCCATCCGCCCTTCCGTCGTCCTCGAAATGGCCGGAGCGATGGGCCACGACGACTCGGAAGTGTTCGAAATCAACGACTTCACGGTGGTCACCGAATTCGAGCGTTTCGTCGCCCAACTGGAGTCCGTCCTGCACGAGTGGGAGGTCGGCGGAGTTCGGCCCGTTCGTCCGGCCGAATTCAACTCAAGTACGTTCTCTTTCCTCGCTTCTTCCGCTTCCATTGGTCGATGTTTCAGAAGCTGAAGTCGAAATCGGCCGACGTGAAGTACAAGTCGAAGGACTACTCGCTCGTCTTCATGTACGCGGACGGCGAGCCGGAGGACGGCGAAGAGGAAGCGGCCGACGAGTTCGGCTACCTGCCCACGGCCATCCGCAAGATGAACGCCCCGATCTTCGACCTTCGCTCCAAGGACACCGTCTACACGCAGGCAAGTGATTCCATCTCCGTGTGATCAACGCACTTCTTCCTCTCGATTTCAGTACGGAATCCACGAGCACTTGCTGCTCGACCCGAAGGACAACGCCGCCCGAGTGTGGAGGACCAGAACACGTACAAGGACCTCGTCTCGGCCTTCAACGTCGCCCTCCTGAACGCCGGCTGGTGAGTGGAGTGTCCATCCGAGAGATTCCATTGATTTCTTGCGTGTTTCCAGCGAAATCCCGCTGTTCGTGCGGGTCGGAGATCGCGGCCGCAATCACTTCAACGGCGTCTGCCTGAATCGGAACGTCCGCACGCACTTCGAGGCGATCCGGACGGACGACTGCTTGCGGAAGTTGGGCTTCTTCGCCGGCCTCACGGACATGTTCCGCGAGCACGTCGTAAGCGATCTCCACTCAGTTCATTCCAATCGCTTTCTGTGACTTCAGAAATGCAACGCGCCCCGACTGCCGCCCATCGACGCGATCGTCCAATTCGACTACGTGTTACGACCACCTCGCCGAGTCCGAAGCAGAGGACACGCCCACGAAACTCACGTCGAATCTGTTCGAGTTCGAGATCGGCGACGGGCGGACGTCCATTCGGTTCGTTCCCGCCTTGAATCGATTAGGTTGAGTCGAAGGAGTGTGCTTGCAGAAAGGTCCTCCTCTCCACGTTGTGGCCGAAGCTGAACGACGAGACGGTCAACGAGAACGAGCACTTCTCCGACCTCGACCCCTTCAGTGCGCCCCGATGGTTTGCGGAGGTGAAGTTCGACAAGAACCGGAAGATCCTCTGCAAGTTCTTTCTTCCTCCTTTTCTTAACTGCCCTTCTCTCCTTGAAGACAGCATCCTGGACGAGCTCATCGACATGCACGAGGCGCCCTACTCGGACGGGAAGATCTTCTCGTTCGTCCCCGAGGAGCACCAGGAGCCGCAAATCGCCAACGCGCTCGCCCAATTGACCCACGGCCACTCCAACGACGTCCACAAACTGAACTTTGTGCCGCCAAAATCCGCCGCCCAGAATGCGGTGAGGACGGCGAGGAAATCGGGATTGATTCCATTGATCATTTCAGATGATCTTTGCGAAAGACGCCCTGGAGCGGCTGTTCAGCGAGAAGACCGAAGAGGAGACGGCGGAATTCAGCGAATTCCAACGGAAGTGCGTGGACAAACTGGCCGCCTGCAAGTCGGCCCCTCGACATTCGCTGACCGCCCGGCTGAGCATCCTGCTGGCCAAGTGCCTGATGAGCGGCGACGACTCGCGCGATCGCTTCAGTCACGTGTGGTACGAGTTCGTGTCGAGGATCAGCGCGTGTTTCGAGGACGCGAAGGACATTCCCGGGTATTCGATTCCCACTGGCTTCTTCTTGACGTTTCTCTCCGTTCAGGATCGACCCCGACTCGACGCCCGAGCCGAAGCACTGCCTCCTTCATCAGAAGCTCCAAATGCTCCAGTTCTGCATCGCGACTCGCCGGAAGAGCTACTCGAAGCTGAACGAAGCGAACAGCCAGCAGGCGATGTCCACGTCGAGTACGTCCTCTTCTTTCTTCTCTTTCCCTATCCTTCGCTTTCTTGCCTTTGCAGCCTCGAGTTCGGAGATCTTCTTCGACGCCAGCGACGGCGAGGACGAGGCGGAGGCGGCGGAAGAGCCGAAGGAGCCGCAGGGTCGACTCAAAGCCACCGGCCTCTTCCTCCTCAAACGCCCGACCGAGCCGATCTACGTGCCGATCACGCAGGACAAGGGGCCGATGACCGACGACATGATCGACGCCCAAGCGCAGGCCTTCGAGTCGATCAGCGAGGACGATCGAGGCGAAGGAGCAGCTGGACGTCCTCCTCTCCGACATGCAGGCGTTCAAGGCGGCCAATCCGGGCGCCCTCGTCGAGGACTTCATCCGCTGGCACTCGCCCCGCGATTGGATCACGCCGGAGGAGGGCGAACGTGAGTTGAAGGCCTCTTTGATTGTTCTTTCTATTCTCCCGGTTTCCAGCGCACCTGTCCGAGCGGATGACCGTTGCGAACAACCGTTGGCTCGACACGTGGGCGAACGCCCGGCCGACGCCCGTCTCGTCGCAAAAGCGGCTGTTCAACGAGACGAAGGAAGCCCACGCGGTCTGTTTTTCCGAGCAGCTCGTCCATGAGTCGATTGATGTCGTTGCAGATCCTCCAGAAGTTCAAGAACCTCTCCTTCCGCGAGCTGGTCGCCCTCGATCCAACCGGCCGTCTTCCACAACGTCGCCCACCTGTTCGTCACGAAAGGTTTGCAGCTCGATTCGATTCAATCAAGCAAACGAAGGGATGATTGCAGCCACTCACGCGGAGCCGCTGATCTCGACGGAACTCTTCGAATTCTTGCACGGCGGTCGTCCGCGCCGCTCGGCGAGTCGATTCGGAGGACTTCTACGTGAGTTCCACGAACCACTTTCATTTGACTCATCTTTCCTCGTTCGTGTTCAGGAAGCGTTCAAGCAGGTGAGCTTCATCGAGAACCGCCTCACGTGGCTGGAGTCGTTCGAGGACTTCATGAACAAGGAGGTGAGTCCAACGTCTCACTTTTTCTCAACATTTCCTCTTTTTCCTGCAGCTACTGGCCGGGAACGAGGAGGCGGCCGTCGATCGGGAGCTCCTGAACGACTTCATTCTGGACATCGTGCGGCAGGAGCGGCCGGTGCGGATCCTCGACGCGCCGAACGGCTCGATCGCCCTCTGCATTCGGCAGATGATGGACCGCGAGGCGCGCGTGATGGAGATGCCCGCCCTTGGACGAGGACAAGGACGAGCCGCCGCCCACCTCCACGACTCTGCGCCTTCCGAAGCCCCACCGGTAATGCCACGCATTCCTTTCGTTCCCGATCGATTGTTGGCCATCGTTGCAGGAAGCACTACATCTTCCGCTGGCTCGTCCCCCGCCCGGGCCTCAACTCGCGCCCCGTTCCGCAGCGGATGTACTCGTGCGTGGGAGGAGCGCCACTTCCACGTGTCGGGCGCCTTCTCCGAGGACGTGACGCTCCGTTGATAGTCGATTCCAAGCATTCTCGCTTCTTTTGTACAGTTCCTCTTCTCGTTTGTGCCTATGAGTTCTCCCCGATGTTCCGAATTGTTTCCACTTGTTTCGCACGGGTTGTTTGTAACTCGACGTCTCTCGCTTATGTACAATGGTTGCTAATAAACGAACAATAAGAAGATGGAGATTGGAAGAAGCAAGCGCGACACGTCAGCCAATCTCTGAATCGAAGAACAGCAGCCGTGAACGGAAAATTGCCAAAAGCAACTGGGAAACCACTCGCTCATTGTTTGTTGATGATCCTTCAATGCGCCAAAAGAAACCGGCCAAACCAAAGACCTGCACGAGCCTCCGACAAAATCCACAAAAGCCGCGAGTTTGTCCGCGTTTAAATCGATCTAATCGGGAATTTTTTGGCGTGATCCGATCGAAAGATGACGATCAAGACGAAGTTGGTGGGTAAATTTGAAGAATTTTAGAACACCAATTTTTGCCCATCTTCCCGTCAAACGGAATAAAAAACGGCGAACTCGCGCATTTCGGCTAAGCGATGCGTGAGGTCCCGAAAATTCGCGTCCCTTTCGCGTCGCCCGCTTTCTGCGCCGCCTTTTCGTTTGCTCTCGGTTTGAGCGAGCTACCTAACGGCGATCGTCGCTTCGGCTACAAATTGACTGTTCATCATCAAATCCACTTCAAAGGATTGAATTCACGAACTTTGGCAGCCCATCCAAAAGAGTGCTTTTCACTCGACTGAAGGGCAGAAGAAAGGGAGATCGGGAGTGCCACTCACTGGTTACTCTTTATTCGATTCCTTGCACCTTCCGAACGTCAAGAAGAACACGTGTATCCAACATAAGAAGGCAACAAATGGGCGGAAAAAACAGAGCTTCGGTTGGATGAGAACGGACAAGCAATGGGGAAAGGGACGGATGTGTGCACACAAACACGGAAGAACCAATTTGGAGGAGCGAGGAAGTGGTGGCGAAAGGAATCATCGTTGAATGGAGGCGAGAATACCCGGAAAAGAGGGGAAGAACGTTCGGTGGGCCGCTCAAACGTTCACGCTGTGCGAATTCAAGGGTTCTCGCCGTTGGGGGCCGTTGCCGCCCGTCTGCCGGTCGGCGTTGCCCGGCCGCGACGCGAGCGAGTTCATGACGATCGTCTGTGCGCGCCGCTCTTCGTACATCTCCTGCCCGTTCATGCCCGCACCCGTTGTAGCCGTTCTGCTGCTGTTTGCGCATCTTGCGCCGGGCGGCGATCAGCTCGATTTGCCGCTTCGTGCGCGGAATGCGGATCTTCAGGAAGCAGCAGACGAAACACGATCATCATCAGCAGGACGCCGCACACGAGCCCGATGACCATCCACAGCCGCAGGCCGGGCGCCACGTACCGATCCAGCGCCGACTTGGACTCCCCGTTGTCGCTTCCCATTCCGCTGTCTGCAAGCAACAGGATGAAAAGGCGAGGCCAGGAGTCACTGGTTGGCGAATTGAACCCGCAAGGAATCCACGCCGACAATCATCAAGATCGCGACGTGCTCAAAACGAGTCGACACGACTGTAAAAGATCTTCAAGGTCACAAACAGAAAAAACGGTAGGTGATCAGGCAAACGATTTTTCGGTAGAGGAGACGCACTTCTGCCACAAGCAGATATCGCAGACACCTCATTCGATTAGGATATTACTCACGACCACGGGGTCTTTAATCCCGTAGAACAACCAAAGAACGAAGGCAACGGAAACGCGCAAATAAACACCCCCGATTCGGTCAATGCGAGGCCACCGAAAATGTTTTTGGCCATAAACTAGAGACGCCCCGTGACTCGGACCGCCGGAGCCGCCAAAGACAATAGAGGGCGGCGGTGGGGCGAAGGGAGGGGTCGATGGCGGGCGGTGCCACCAATTTCCTCGCCGGAACAAACGGCAGCCGCTTGTCGGTCGGCATTTTAAACGGCCGCCTCGAAGCGGCGAGCTGACCGCCCCGATGGCTCCGGGCGGCCGGCCGGCCGTCTGGCCGCAAAGGAAGGAAGAACTCCGGCCGCGAAATCAACGGCTGGACGGCGTGATTGGCGGCGGTCTGCCTTAAAAACAGCTGGAATCCATGCTGCTCCTCGTGGACATCAATAATCCGCCCTTTTCTTAATTCTCCGTCCATTTGAAGGGCAAAAAGAACGGCAACACTTGTTTTATGGAGCAATACTCATTCCATTTATTGCTGTCAATCGATGAAACACCCGTACAACGCAGAGATGATTAGCAATTCGATTCTTTCGAATAAATACGAGAGATGAGTTTCGAAAAGTCAAGACGCATACTGGAAGCAAAAGACCGGCATTTGAGTGGCGGCAGTTTCGATCATTCAGGAGGCACTTGAGATCGTCGGGAGGAGGGGGAGGCGGGCGGCCGCTCACACAAAGTGGCGAGTGGTGTCGCTGTAGACCGATTGGGTCAAGCTAGGCGGTGGTGGGGGACCGCCGAGGACGATCGTCGGGTCGAGGATCGTGGGCCCGCGATCCAGGCGGTCGGTTCCGTGCGAAGAGGCGCACGAGAGCCGCCGCTCTCGGTGGGACGCTCTCCGCCGCAAGCTCATTGATGCGTTGGAGTCCTTGCGTTGCGGCGGCGGCCCCAGCATCGCCTTCTGTCGGTAGAGGCGGGCGTGTCGAATCCACAGCTGCTCGGTGATTCGCGCGCACATCACGTTGCCCGCGTGCATCGAGAGCATCTTCAGCAAGAGGACGCCTAAACAAACGAATCCCCTCATTGCAGTGGGCAGTTGAACGAACCGTCCGGCCGGAGGAACTTCTCGACGAACTCGTGCACCTCGTTGGGCGTCGTGTCCTCCACGTCGAGGAACTTTTCGACGAAATTCTGCCGACAAACCGAAATTGCCAACGTCGCCATCCACGCGCTGATGTTGATCGTGGAGATCATTGCCAGAAAGACGAACCACAGCCAAAGGAAGACGAAGATCTTCTCCGTGAACCTGAACACAGAGAGCACAAGAAACTCCTGTCGAAAAGAACCCCCATCCACTCACATGTTGACCACAAGCACGCACTAAACATGGTGATTGAATTGAGGGAGAAAAGGGAGAACTCACTTGAACGGTGTGCCGGTGGATGTTGCCGAGGACGCGGATTTCGAAGTCGCTGAAACGAGTGCATGCGCGGACATTCACAAAAGAATCCTACCAAAGAGTGACGCGCGGGAACTTGCCCGAATCTCTCCACTCCCGGTTCTAAACCACGAGGAATGAAGAGACAATCTTCCGAATGGGCGCACTAACCATCATCAAATCGTAGATGACGTGCCCGCCGAAGAGCGGGTAGTCGGAGGTCTCCAAGAAGGAATTTAGGCCGTAAAACTGGACGATCACGTTCATCAGGTGGAAGATCTTGATGAGCATGTAGATCATCGAGACGTACGAGCCGTAGAATTTGCCCATGTTCAGCAGGGAGAACAGGTAGACGCTCTTGTTTTTCGACTTGTAATCTCGCTGATATTGGAGGGCCTCGTCGATGTGCCGCGTGAGAATGTCGACCGTCTTTTCGCGCACGTCCGGGTCGATGTTCTGCTCTTGGCAGGCGGTCTGCAGCACGAGGCTCACGTTCAGCCCTAAAACAGAAATAAAAGTAAATTCAGAAAGGCACGACAAACCCGACTGATTGGCCAGCATCCTCCACATGGAAGCGGGGACGTGGAACATGAGGGCGGCTATCGAGAGAGCGAACGGAACCCATTGGTAGAAGCCGATCTGCCGTCGCTCTCTTTCCTCCAGTCGGTGTGGAATGTGCTCCTGCAACAGAAAGAAACGACGTACAAAACGAAGAAAAGAAACGTACGTGGAAAAGGAATGAAGAACGTGTTCTGAACCCAGCAGTAGTTCTCCGAGTATTGCTCCATGGCGTGCGTGAACTGGGCGGGAACAAAGCATTCGATCGGGTGTCCCACTGGCAGCCAAACAATCAACAGAAAGAAGACGATGGATGTGCTTACCGTATTGTTTTGCAGAAACCAGAAGAGCGAACATGAGCAACAGGATGGACGTGTAGAGGTAGTGGAGGCGATCGACGATGTCATCGTCCACGCGCGGCTCCAACAGCCGCAGGGCACTCGTGAGGAAGTGCAGACCCACCCGCGACCCGGCTACCATTCCAATTGGGGCGAGTCGAAGGGAACTGAAAGGATGAACGAGGAATGAACGGAGGGATCACTAATCGTGTGTTCTGGAGGGCCAATCGAACGAATTCGATCGGCAAAACGAACCTCGACGTTCTGAGCTCAACGCGATCCCGGCCGGGCGGCTATCGAATATCCGAGACGCCCACCGCTCGCTCCAACGTTGCCGACGATCGTCGTGAACTTGGCCGGGCGGGCGGGCGGGGGGATGACCTCGTGGACGGGGCGGCGAGTGGCGATTGCCGAAGGGGACTGCGGGCGGGCGGGCGGCGGCGGGCGGGAGAACGACCGGCGGGCACGTCCGAATTGCGTCTTGTGGTTCGCCGGGCCTACGGGCTGAGGTGTCAGTTGGTTTGGTTTGGACAAGCTTGTGGCGGGCGCGTTTTACAAGTCGAGCGAATTCTCGGCGCCTCGTTCTCTTCGCTCATCACGACCTCCGCCCCGCCTTCAGCACCCGCAAAGGTCGTGCGCGCAATTGCCTTCCACTCAAGGAAGAAACCAAAACGGGACTTAAGGAAGGAAAGTGACGGACTAAACAACCGCCTTCAGCCGATGGTTTACGTTCGCCAAGCGGAGGTCAGTTGGCGCCTTCGAGGCGAGCCGACGAAAATGGAAACCGAGCGCCAAAACGGACGAAACGAAACGTGCTCAAAAAGCGCCCGAATCTCCGATCATTCGGCTGGCCAAACGCCCGTCCAGAGAGCAGCGAGGAGCGGAGGGAAAGAGGCGAAGGTGCCCGTCTCGCTCAAAAACCAACAGGTGTCCGTCGCTTTGCCGATTGCGGCCGCTGTCCGCTTCGTGTTGTACACGATGTTGTTTCTTGATCCACGTTGTTCGGGCGGGCCGCCGCCGGCGCCGTCGAATCGCATGCTGGATGCGGAAATAAACTCGCCGGGGCGGCTCTCTTTTGTCCTCGCCGATCACCGCAACAAGCGGGGCGGAGCGGCCGAGTGTGCTCGCCGTCCCTCCACCTGGTCGAGTGCTTGAAATGCGGTGGAAATCGACGGGTAAAAAGCGAAAGAAACCCCCCCGCAAACGGATTACTTTTTTCGATTTGATGCACTCAATCTTCTCGTCGGACGGCCGGGCGGTGGATCTCGCGTACGCGGCGGAGCGCCCCGACCTCCCGCGGCCAACAAATCATCCGAATGCTTGTGATCGGAGGGAATCGTTTGATATTCGTGCTCTCGCCCCGACCGATCCTTCTTCTTGACATCTAAAGGCGCTTGTTTCGAAGACGAACAACACGAGATTGCGGCCCTCGGATTCGAAGTCCGAAATTGCGAATTAATCTTCCGCCGACTAAACAAGCGGCACGGGCGTCTCGGCGATTAGTCCGACCTCTTCGATTGTTTTCACACTTCGTTATGAATGGCTTTCGCACATCACATCCAGAGACTCCTTCGCTTTGAGCACACGTTCGATTAAACACGTTCAGAATCGGGAACAAGAAAGTCGATCAGTTCAACAAGAAGGTTTTCTTCAAGCCGATGGACGAATCGAAGAGGGGAACAAAGGAGCAAAACAAGCAAGCAACCCGTTCGTCGATTGAGAAAGAAGTGATGTCCGGCCTTCGCACACTTCGAGCATTTCCGCCGCTCACTCCAAGCAAACTGACTTCTCGATTCCTTTCGTTCAAGCCTTCGGTCGAATCAAAGCCGAAACGTCACGACTCGAGTGTTTATTCGCTTCGATTAGTGGGCATTTTTGAGGTGCGCGGCAACGCGCTCGAGGATGGGGTCGCTCGTCCGCCCAATTTCCGGGAACGCCGCCTGGCCGACGACCGCCTTAAGTGGGCGGCGATGAAGCGGGCGACCGCCTTAGGCGCGGGGCGTAGACGGTCGCCTCCAACTCCTGGGCGTCGTTCAGGACGGTCGTGGCCACGTTGAGCGACCTTTCGATGAAGTCTTCTCGCAGTGGATCCTGAAGAAAGCGAGCGATGAGAAGACGGAAGGAACGAAAGAACTCGCCTGCAGAGCCGATCAATCTCCCAATCCTCGGCGAGCATGAGCAGTTCGCTCGTCCCTTTCCGGCGAGCGGAGGCGGAAGCGGGCGATTGGAGAGGTACTCAATCGCGGCCTCGACCGCCTCCAGCTTGTGGATCTTGGCGTCCAGCACGCCGTCCTTCACCGCCCGGTCGGCCACCGGGTGAGGAGGTCGGCCAGCGTGCGTCCGGGCGGCGCGTCGCGCGGGAACAGAGTCTCGAGAGTCGTCTGAACGAGGAGAAGGCGAATGGGTTGAAGAGCCGAACGACCGCTTACCGACGAGTTCTCCGTCGGCGGTGCTTGATGATCAGCGGGCGCGACGCCGATTGGACGGGCTTCGGCATCGGGGGCGGCGTCGACCGACGGCTGCGGGCCGCGGGCGTGTGGGCGTTGCAGGAGGCGCGGACACGGCGGCCGGGCGACTCCGCGCGCTTCAGCTTCGGCGACGCCGGCTGGATGCGAGTGGGCGTGGGGCGGATCAGACGGGCGGGCGAAGCTCCGTGGTTGGCCGAGGCCGAGCGATAGCGGCAGCAGAAGGCCATCAGCTTGCCTTGGCTTTGTCCCTTGGGGTCGAGCGAGCGGCGAGACTCCTGAAAACGGCAAGGCGAAGAAGAGGAACTCACGGTGGAACGGGCGAAACTCACCGGCCATTTCGAGTGTGGCCGACGCGACGGTCGAGCGAGCGGCCGAGCGGGTCAGCGGACCGAATCGTCAAAGCGAACAGGCGCCGAATGTGAAACTCGTGGATCCTCTCCCCGCAGATGTCCGGACGAAATTTGCAACAGGAACGCGCAGTCGAGTGCAAATCCCATCGGTCAGTCGAATAGGATTCTTCGACTTCCGCAAAGGGGTCGCTCGAGAGCAGGGATCGATGGAGGGAAGAGCGGAGAAAGGGAGTCGATCGTCCGCTCGCGGAGTGGTCGACTGTTGCCTCGCCCTTCGGCATCACTCCGCGCTGGCGTTCTGTTCCCGACCGCGCACGAGCGACAGGCGGCGTTCTGCAGCTCGATCCTCGTTCGAACGACCAAAACATTCAGCAACCATCCGATCGGAGTCCACTTCTTCGCACGAACCGAACGGAACACACACGATTGGAGAAACAAGCAGCCAAAGTCCAATGCTTTCCGCACTTTGGAGCGGTCGGATCATCGCCAGAAAAGCTGAACTTCCAGCGTTCCTTTGATCTTCCGTTGAGACACGAACTCCCTTCGATTCGCGTATTCGAACGCGTCTGTTCATTTCGCTTCAATTGTGCCCCTCTTCTCGTGAACAAAGTCCCGAACACAAGCGCCAAAGGCCGACAAAGACGGCGGAAACAAACGAAGAAGGATCGACATTGCTTCGTAGCTCGAAGGTCCTGAAAAAAAGAGTTGAACCGTTCGAACAAAATCCCCTGCTTGACTGTCACACTCGATCACTCGCCTTCGTTTCACTTGTAGATTGAACCTTCTGCCAACTGCAGCACAAAAGAAAAGATGAAGGCGGGCACATGCTTCGAATTCCACCGCTTCCGATTTGCGGTCCCCACCTGAAGCGACAGGATCGTTGCGGCAAGGCTGGGAACGCCCTGGTTAGTTGCCGCTTCGCTTCTCGACCACTTCGTTTCAAACTCGCTAATTGTGGGTTGAGAGAAGTCAAAAGATAGGGCAGGTTCGAGGGTGCGTTCACTACTGCTTCTCGACTTCTTCAATCAAATCTCCGGCTTTATTCGATGAATTGTTTGTGCTCAACCCCAAATGGACCCCAGACCGTTTGTTTGCTCACAGTGAACGGGTGGGTGGGTTTCTCGCCTTCAATTAACGCCGTCTGCTGGCCGGTGCTCATTATGGACGGTCTGGACGCAAACGACCGACCGCCGGCCGACTTCCGTGTCGATTTGGTTTCGGTTGGCTAGTCGGCGAGATTTCGACAGAAAAAAGAAGAAGGAAAGAAGAAAGAACACGTGACCGTCAACTACGGGGAGCATTTGCGGACGATTTACTCCTCGAGCACACGCTTGGACGCCTGTTTGAATGCCGATGGCCGGTCGGCGGGCGGCGGCGGCGCGGTACGCGAACGTCCGCTCGGGGCGACCGGCCGGCCGGTGGACCGAAAGTGGTAGTTATTCGGTGGGGAAGAAGGGACGGGCGAATAAACAAATGTGTTCTTTATTCGAGCTTCCCGCCCAATTGAAGTGCCGAGCGGTCAGAAGGCGCCGGCCGCCGCAGCACCGCCCATCCATCGAATTTAAGCGCCCTCCCCAACGGGCGGCAGATTTAAAATTAAAACCGCGGGCTCGGTGGCCGCAAAAGGCGCGAGGAATCCAAGCAACCTCGACCGAAACGGCGATGCCGCTGCGGTTGTTTTTATTGTCCTCCCCGCAATGCCCGTGTTTCTCCCCTTTGATTCACGACCTTTGGAATCTCCTCCCCCTCTGCTCGCCTGCTTCGTGAACATTCGAATGTGACGTTCGCGTTTCCATCCGCTTGTCCTCGTCACCATCCGCTCTCGAATGGCGGGATTGCTCATCCGTCCGCCCTGCTTTGCCCTTTAGAAATCGCCTTCTAATTAGGCAAATGAGCTCTGGATCGGTATCCTTTGACTTCTGCTCTCCGTTCGAACAACAGCGGGCGAGCGGGTCCGGTGGGGATTGAGGGAGAAGAGCGGGGTTCGTAAACCAAAAGCACGACGCTCGCATTCCTCCAGTCATTTCGCCCCGTACTCGAACGTACGCGTGCCTCTTTAATCTCAAGAATCTTCTTGCCTTCCGTTGCTCATCGCTCGCATGCGTCACCGTGCTCTCCTCACTTGTTCGGAGGTCTACTCGGAGGAATTTAGGGAGAGCGGAGTGCAGTTTCATGTTCACAACCGCCCTCGTCTTTCTCATGACCATCAGCGAAGGATTAGCGCTGTTCTGCTTCGATTCCGGCTCCCGCACGACGCCCAATCTGGTCGTGAATTGCAGCGAGAATCAGGTTTGCTCTTCCATTATCTTTGAGATGACTCATCAGCGCCTGCTGCAGGGGTGCTATTCGGAATTCTACTCACTCGCAAAGACGCCCCGCTCGTCGAAAGGTGGTCAATTGGCACGTGGACCGCTTCTGCGTCCATCGAGAGCAGTGCTTACGGAGAGGGATTGGAGACGGGTCGTGCGTAAACGCCTCGCAGCTCGACACAGTCGGTTTCTTCATTTGTCCCCTTCATCCGAATGATTGCTCGGATTCAGGTCGTGCAGAAGACCTTCCGCAACAAACTGAACGCCCATCAGAAGGGACTCTTCAGCCGGCTCGTTCATTCGGGTACACGCTCCCTCGTTGCACTCTTCCAGCCATTTTGGTTCAGAATTCTGTTGCTGCACGACCGATTTCTGCAACCGGATGGACCTGGAGCAGCTCAAGCGGAAGTTCAACGTCAGTGCGGTCAACTGGACGCCCCGCCGGTCGGCCACCTCGGTTTGGGCCATCGGATTGTTTTGTTTCCTCAGATTTCCACTCGTTAATTTATTTTCCTTGTGCTCAGGTTCGCGTGTGCATTTCATCTGATGTTACGAGAAACAAATCATCCTTTTCGTTGTGGCCGAAATTGCGGAAGCAAAAGAAGATGATTGTGAGGAATCTTGTCGCTCGAAGTTCTGCCGTCGGACACTTCCGGAAGAGGATGCGCAGTCCGCGAAACACCCTTTTTGTTGTTGTTGTTGTTTGTCCCAAACATCCGACCTGCTTCTGGCGTATGCAAAACGGAAGGGAAGAGTCGGCGATCGGAGCGGAGGGAAGAGCTGACCGCCACGACAAGTCGACTTCGGGGCGAAATTCCGCTCTCCTCCTCACTTTCGTCCTTTGCTCTCCGTTCGAGTCAGTCGGTCCGCCATGTCTCGCGATCTCCGTTGCCCCACCGTGTTCGACCGTGTTGCCGGTGAGTGAGCGTCGAGTGATGTGTTTCCTGATCCCCGCCCTTCCGCTTTCAGCCGCCCGGCTCCAAGAACCCGCCGCTGTCGAAGAGCGGGAAGACGGCCGCCGAGCTGCTGGGCAGCGCGCTCGCGGTCCCGTGGATCTCCGAGGACAAGTCCAAGGACACGCCGGCGGAGAAAACGCCCAAGAAGCCGGGCGAGACGGACGCCGGCCTGGCCACCTGCCCGAAGTGCATCGAGGAGGGCAAGGTGGCCCGCTTCGTGGGAGTCCAGACGGCCGGCGTTCGTTCACTTCCCGTCCTTCGGTTCCTCTCATCCTTCGTCTTTGCAGAAGGTCCACGCGATGCTGCGTCCCGGCTTCAGCGTGCTCTTCTACCGCCGTCCGGACTACAACGAGCGCCTGAACGACATCCAGGTGTGCTTGCCGCTCTTCCTCTCGCACATGTCCATGGATGAGTCGATCCGCGACTTCGCCGTCCGCACCACCCCGTTGGCGTCCGGCGAGTGTCTCTACCACGTGGACACGGGCGAGGGTCCGTGGGAGCACCAGCCGGGGTTCGTTCCGCCCACCCACCCGCCCGTTCATCCCGCCTTCTTTCAGCTTCAAAAACGTCAACTCACCTGCTCGCCCACTACGGCCGCTTCGGCCACTGGGACGAGAAGGAGAAGGCGGACACCTCGAAGGCCGCGCAGGAGGCGAAGAAGAAGGGCTACGCCAAAGAGACGCCCAAGAAAATGGACAGCAAGGCCGTCGAGATGGACCTCCTCAAGACCACCGGCTGCTGCATCGAGAAGTCGACGGCGGGATCGTCCAAGAGCTGAAGCCGCCGCCACCCGTCCCCCAGTTGTCGCCCCAAGTTCGATGAAGATTGTGTTCGGTTGCGTTTGTCCGTAAAACGTAGAATAAACCGATGTGCTTTGATGGGTGCAATCTTTCCGAACAATCAGCGGGACAGCGGCAAAAGGCGGTCTCCTCGCCGATCCGCCCGCTCGCTCGGTTCCCGTCAGGTTCCAACCTCCTCTCTCGACGGCCGATTCCCCCCTTTTGAGGTCGACGCAAAATTCGGTTCGCCGCTCAAACTGGTGGGCGTGGCTGGAAGAACGCCGTCCTCCGATCGGGGGTCCCGCTTCGCGATCCCGACGGGCGGGCGGCTCATTCGGCTGCCGGCGAGGCGGTGGCGGCCGGGCGAAGATCAGCGGAGAGCGACGGGAGTCGAACGAGGATGGGGGAAGCGGAAGGGAATGGCGGAGGGAAGAAAGCCATGCGGCCATCGAGGGATCGCCCCGAACACTCGCTCGTTTCTGGCGGGATGGCGGCGGCTGCCCGCAGCTCCGCCGCCGTCAATCGCGCGTTGATTGTTGGGACGCCGCTTTTCACCAGTCTTCTTTCCAGCCTTTCCACGGCCACATCGCAGCAGAGAGGTGCCGAACGCGTTTTATGTTCGCCATCCTCCAACGAACGAACAGGCCGCGTGAACGGCAAATCCGAAGCGCGACCGCTTGGATCGCAAGAAACATTTATTAGACACCGGGCAGTGGGTTGAACGTAAAGCGGAGAAATCTTGTACGAAGACCCTTCGAAGCGGTGATTACTCGGAAAAGTCGAACTGCTCAATCGTTTCTGACTTCAAACGTTGGAGCTGGTCGCGTCTTCGATCAGGTCGGAGATCGGGATCGTTCGAACGGAGACACGCTCGCGACGGGCACCTTCTCCTCTTCCGTCGGCGTGGTCGGGCGTGTGGGTTGGGGTCGGGACAGGGTGGACGACTGGGCGGTTTGTGTGTTTCCCTTGCCTGCAAGCAGGAAAATGCAGAAGAAGAGAGTAGAGAGTGTGCAAACCCGTAGACCGGGACGAACGGCCAATTGGAGAGCCCGCCGTAAGTCCCGCCCACGTTCGTGTTCGGGGCACCGTAGGGGCGAT
The DNA here is from genome assembly GCA_024699865.1 of Aphelenchoides fujianensis. Lineage (NCBI taxonomy): Eukaryota > Metazoa > Nematoda > Chromadorea > Rhabditida > Aphelenchoididae > Aphelenchoides > Aphelenchoides fujianensis. Next base: position 104,251 of record JAMPIO010000172.1, on the reverse strand, counting down.
TGTTTGGGTTCACATTCGCGTTGGAGTTCTGCTGGCCGTTGTAATTGAAGTTGTAGCCCGACTGGGAGCTTTGCAGCCCCGCGTAAACGCCCGCATTCACTCCGTAACCTGAAAGAAGATCGGCTTTCTTCACTCTCGCGAAACACTCGATCAGCATTGACCCAAAGGAAAATGTTAGAAGCGGAAAGTGAAGGGCAACAGAAGACAATGGTTGAAGCAAAGACGGCAGGCACCCACTCTTTGCACGTCCACTTACCGTACTGTTGCGAAGGACCTAAAGAAATGCTCGCCGAGGGCAGCATGTGAGCCAACAGCGGTCCGCCGAACGGTTGGCCCATCGGACTGGACATGGAAGTGAACGGTTGGGGCGGTTGGTTACGCGGTAAAAGTGCGGTAGGTGATTGCATTAATGAGTGCAAGTGAGAGTCCGTTGATGAGATCTAATCGGAGTGCAGGGGATTACGACTACGACTACGCAATGCAGGTGAATTGACGGCTGACAGAAGGAGAAGAACACACAAACGAATGCTCGCTCTTCTCGTTCACACACCACAACCACACACTGCGAACTCGCGCCTACCTTGGAATTGCGGTTGATTCGAAGTGGGCAGTTGGATGGGCGGCGGATCGAATTGCACTTGACCGGAAGCTCCGTTCTTGTCCGCCGGCCTCGAGTTGATCACAGACGGCGGCCAGTAGGAGGATTGCGGGATGTTCCCAACGCTGCAATTCGGACGATGAAAACAGGAAGATCTACCCGAAAATGAACCCCGAATACTCGCCGCCAAAAGAAGTCGGTTGATTCGCTTGGACGTACGATTGGCTGAAAACAAACGAAATACCGAGAGGAACTTCAAACGGAACGACTAACCGTCCGACAAAGTAATTGGACGACTGGCTACCGGGGTTGTTGTCGAATGAACGGTAGTACGAACCTTAAAGACACGATTGAAAGCTCAACGCCGTGAACAAACAACTACCTCCGTTCTGCGGCACAATGGGGTATTGGCGATAATAGCCGCCGAAGTTCGAGTCCGCAGCGGTCAATTGGAACAAACCGCAAAGAACGGTTAATGCAAGCATGTGTCCGCTCATCCTAATGCCTGCAATCGCATTCACTACAGAGGTCACTTGACTTCGATACCGCAAACGAAGAGGAAGAATTCAAACGGAAAGAACAAAAGCGATCGCCGTTGGTCTTCAGCGGGCGCATCAAAGGAAGAGCGAAGGAAATCCAAGATTTCGCGGTGCGCACAATCGTTGCCTCCTTTCGGCTTTCAGTACATTGAGGGAAAGAAAAACGACAAAGAAAGCGAGCCGAGCCGGTTTCGTTCGACTCGAGCCGATTGTACAGTCGCGAGGTGGGCGGCCGCCGCCGCAACGCAACAATCACGCCCGCCGCCGTCGCCGAACTTCGAAGGCGACGCGCCAAATCGGGACGTTTTCGGGGGGATTGCGCAACGAAAGGCACGACGAGGACAAACGCGGCCACTGCTCGTGTTTGTGGACTGATCGTGAGTGAATAATCGGCGGGAAAGTGAATGCAACTCAACGGCCCGTTTGCTCTCGCCGCTCCCGACAATCCCGACCGAATTCCAGTTTCCAGCCGCCGGAAACAAAAAACCCGTCGACGGCCCGCCCGTCGGCCCACTCACCGCGCGTATTTGCATTCGTGATCACAACCCAAACATGCTGCTTTGTTGTCGCTCGAGTGTTAAACGAGGGAGTGAGTAAGCGAGCGCCCGGGACGGTCGATCAACACCGATCAAAGGCACCCGGTCTGTTTGTTGCAAGTGAAGAGCGTGTGGTCGAGCCGAAAGAAAAGTCTCGCTAACTGTTGCCTTCATTAAACCTCCAGTTGTCCAGGGAAAATGTGTTTATTAACCCTTGAACAACTGTGAAACGTGGCAAGAAAAGCGGATGTCTAGTCTGGTCGAACAACAACAAACAAAATGCGTTCGGGAAGGGTAGGCCGATGAACAAAGAACAAACGAAAAGAAGAATACTCAAAAGGCAGAGAGTGAGAAGGAGGGACACTCGGCAATTTCATAGGTTTAACGGAGGTCATCAAAAGAGACGAGTGAAAGAGTGGACTCAGTTGGCGGTCTTGTTGCCGCCCCGTTGGCGCCCGCCGAGAAGCTTCAGCATCGGGCAATCTGAACGAAAGAAATGAGTCGTTTGGACTGCAATCCGATGGAACTCACATTGCGACAGCTCGCTGACGCCCGCCTTGGCGGAGCACTCGCAAATCTCGCCGCCCTCCTTCTTGAAGTCGACCACCTTGCTGCAGATCTTCAGCGAGCTCTTCGCCTTCTTGTCCACGATCAACGGCTGGCACTCCTTCTTGTCGAAGCAGAAGCCGTCCTTGTTCTTCTCCAGGAAACAGTCCTTCACGCAGATGCCGAAGTCGCCGACCGTGTCGATGATCTTGCGAATGGGAGCGGCCAGCGTTTTGGTCAGCTTCTCCTTCGTCTTCGTGATCTTCTCGACGCCCAACTCGAACAGCTTGTGGATGTCGACCTTCTGGATCTGCTTGTCCTCCTTCTTCTCCAGACAGCTGTCGATGTTGTGCTCGAAGCAGGTGATCAGGTGGCCGAGCGTCTTGTCCGCCTTGTGGAAACACTTGCCGCAAGTTCTTCGGGGTTCTTCGTGATCTGCAATCCAACAAATAATCAGACGATCGATGCGGTCATCGAACGAACCTTATTGAACTTGTCCCAGCAATGGTCCACGCATTCGAGGCCCTGCTTCGTGATCTCGTCCGTGCACTCCTCCTGCTCTTTGCACGTGCACTGCCGGACGGTCTTGTCCTTGATGGTTGCGCCGTGGATGACCTCCTGGGCTTCTTTTGTCAACTGGAAAAGGAAAGCGGATGAGAGGTAGTTGAAGATAGGGATGCTCACCGTGCTGAAGACGTCCGCGTGCACCGAGAGCGCGACGAGCACGAGAAGTCCGACGGTCGCCTGTATTCTCATCTTTCTTTGGCCTTTGCTCCTGAAAGTCGAAGGTTGACAATGGAGAACGGAGGGTATTTGCACGTAGCGCGATGTCCAGCACGAAGAAGGAAGTTCTTTTGTCGCGCACTCCCTTGAGCGCCTTAAGCCGCGGAACAAACGCGCAAATCCCCCGCCTTCTCGCCGGCGTAATTACTCGTGAACGTGGGAGCAGAAGCGGAACAAATCGATCGCTTCAACGATCGTCCACATCTTATTGGAAAAAAGAAGTGAATAAGAAGCCACTCGCAATTCGTCTCGTCCGTCGACCATCAGGACCGCCGACTGTGTACCGCAAGTGCGAAAGGAGCGGGCAGACCGGTTGGAGGAGCGTCCTCTTCGCCGTTGAGCTCCTTCTTCTTCGGGTTTCGATCGCATCACCCACCGAATTGGAATTGAGGAGAGGCGACGAGTGGGGCGCATTAAAATGACGACGAATTTTGAATGTGGGCGGAAGGAACACGCCCGAAACAACACCCGCCTATTGAGACGCCCCTCCAATCTCCTCGTCGATCTCACGTTCGAGCGAGCGTCTCGGATGCGGCGGTGATCGGCGAGTGAACGGCCCCGCTTGGAACCGAGAGGTGATGAGCGCGAGTCGATCAAACAAGAAAAAAACGGTTGAGCAGGCGACAAGTCGAACATTTCGACTGGAACATCTGGAGATTGATGAGCGAAAGCACGAACAAAGAACGGGACTTCTTTTCGCCGAAGCCGCCCAGTTCGACGTGATCCCATTGATTCTGGGCGACAAAACGAACTTTCCGCCTTCTTCAGCACATCTGTTTGATCAGAGCACAATCACAGCAGAAAACTGAACAGAAGCTTCTGACTGTTGTGAGTGGCGAGAACGCAAACCAGCAATTTGCAGCACGAGCGGGAATCATCAAAACAGTAAAAGAAGGCGCGCGCGAAGATCTCTCAACTGCGTAGTTTGAGAGCATCTCGTCGAGGCGCTCGGGGACACAACTTCCACACCACCTGCTTCGTTCGTGCTCCCGCTCAGATGCCAGACGAGTGAACTTCGATTGCCCGCGCATTTGTGGTCGTGAACGGCGGAGTAAACAAACAAAAGGAGACGCCCGCCCCATCGCATCATCTCACTTCCGCACCGCACTTTGATCGACGCCCGCCGCTCGACGTGAAGGCAGGAAGGCGGGAATGACGAGAAAAAAGCGGGCGAGGTTCTGATTTCGCAGAACGTTTCAATTGGAGCCGCCGCTACAGCGACGAGCGCCGCCCGAAGGTTCTCGATGCTCGTCGTACTCAACCCGGGCATTCGCGGTTGTAATAAGCGCGCAGTTTGAAAACAAACGAGCGACGGACGGCGACGAACCGAAAACTCGCTCCTTTTGGGCTCTAGCTTGTGTCTTGAGATTCACAGACAAAAACACGAAAGGAAGCACAGGTGCTGCTCGTGATTAGCGTGCTTCGAGAGGAAACATCCGCCGAGTTTTATACGCGCACCCGTTCCGATCGCGATCAATGTTCAACGCGACTCGAACACGACGAAGGCCCGACCCGACGAGGAATCACGCGAACGAACGTCCGCCGAGCCGCCCGGTGAAGCGGCGGAAGGGCGGCTGATCGTTGAGGTTTCGCATCGAGAACAAACACCTTGAGGGCATCAAGGTGCGCGTCTTCGAAGCGGATCTCCTCGCAGTTATTTCCGTCTCTTCCTCTACGATCAAAACAATTGTTTATCGATGGAGTTAACGGAACAAACAAGAAGTGATCTTCGTTATGAGCTTAGAGAGAAATGATACGAGTATTTACCGGTATTACCATGCATTCGGGAACGACAAACGAGGAACGAAGAGATGAAAGCAGGAGTGTGCTGATGTCGATGGTTCATCGAACTTCCAATCAAGAATAAATTATTTACAGCGAGAAAAGTGGGTAAAAGAGAGATAAGTTAACAGATTTTTTGGTTCTCAACGGTCGTCAACTCCAGATTGTCCACGAAGATGCTGGCCTTCCGGGATCCCGCCTCCAGTCGCGCGATCACGTACAGTTTCGTGTCCGAGGGCAACACTTCGATGAAATCGTGGACGAAGACGCCACGAGCGGGCGCGTTCTCCGCGTTCACCACCGTGTAGCACGAGTCCAACTCCTGCCGGATGCTGTCCTGACACACGTGCAGCTGGGCGGCCCCTTTCTGCAATCAACGAAGGATTGTTTCTTTCGGTTCAATCCAATCGAATGCTCACCGTTATTGCGTAGTCGAAATGGAGTCGGGCGGGAGCGTTCAAGCGGAACGGCGTCGACTCCAACATCGCCACTTGACTTCGCTCGAATAGCATCGTGTGGACGGACTGGTTGAAGGCGGAGAACATGCTGACACTTGCGCCGACTCGATGCGACTCGTACAAACACATGTGCCCAAGGTCAAAGTTGCAGCTGAGCAGGCGGCAAACGTTCGCGTCCGGCAGTTCGTGCTGCAACTTCCGCGAGGTCGGACTGCTGACCGCCGCGACGTCCGACTGCGGCCCGTCGTCGAAGTCGAAGGGACTCGCGAATTTCGACTGCGAGTGGCTGCCGACCACGCTGTTCGCCGAGTAGGCGACCGGCGAGCAGAGTTGGGCCTGAACGGCGGCATTAAAGATAGAAGGAAAGCGAAACGAACGTGTAGCTCGATGTCGTCGATGGCCACCAGCCCGTCCGCATCGGGCACTTCGTTCAGCTCCGCTTTGAACGCGAGTCGAATGGGCTCCTGGTAATTAGGGATGTCCACTTCAATGCGATCAGCCGTGTTCGCGCCCACGTTCTAAACACAAAGAACTCAAACGAGCTTCCAAGTTGCTCTCAACTCACTTGACAGTCGAGGATCTCGTCGGAGAAGCTGCGGATCACGCACACGCTGAGGGTCGCCTCTCCCGTGTGCCAGTAGTTGAACAGAAGCGACGCCCCGCCCTTGAAGCAGCGGACCGTTTCGGAGATCAGCATCGTCGGCGCGTGCTTCTGCCGCTTGTTGAAACGAGCGAATCGCGAATTCTCCGGCTGCATGCAAACGTGCATTGAGCAAAAACCATGAAGCAAACGGACTCACTTGGAATTGAATGACGTCGAGTCAAAAATTCGAATTTCCGCAGGTCGATGGCGCCCACTCCGACCTCCCACTTGTTCACGCCGCCGTCCTCCAGCGGCGCCCAAAAGCAGTCGAGAGCGCGTTTAGCGAACGTGCAATCCAAATCCTCTAATGCAAGACCGCATTAAACGGAGCGATGGCCGAGCGGCGGGCAAACCTTTGCCGAGTGAGCGGCCCGATTCAGAATCCCGCTGAGCATTTGGGTCGTGTAGAAGTCGCCGCCCAAATCCAACGAATTGTACGCTTCCGAGCACAAAGTCGCCTCGTAGTCGATGTCGTCGATGATCACGAAGTTGTCCCGGTCGTTCGCAAGAGGCCGTCACTTTGATCCCGTACTGCAGATATTGGAATGATCTTTCATCCCAACGAATTCCCGCTTACCATGAACGTCTTTGTGTGTTCGAAGTGATGGCTCGACGGAGCGGGCGAGCGGGCGGTAGAGACAGGCTGGCACTCGAGTTCGTTCATGTCGTAGTCCAGAACGCACGTGCTGATCTGAACGCCACGACTCGACCACACACTAAACGGTCGAGATGAAAGAATTAAAGCAAAGATCGGAAGACTGACCGGAACGTGAGAGTGGATCCCGTGGATGCTTGACATTGGACGGGGTCGGAGATCAACATCTTCGTTCCGCTCTTCTCGTCCTGCTCCACGTACAAGAAGGCGTACGGCGGTTTGGGCGTGGTGTAGGTGCCCGTTTCGTTGAAGACCAGCATTTCCGACAGGCGGCCCATCCCTCGACCCCACGGGATCATGCCCGCGTGCCCGCCATTCCGCCACCGACAATCACGATCGAAGGAAGAGCACGCGAGGTCGGTGGCCGTCGCAACGGGCATTCCTTGAGCACTCGTCATCAGGGGCTCAACGGTGAAGTCAGGACCGAAATCAACTGCAAACACCCGATTGATCACAAGCGCTTTCGTTCGTCTGCTTACCCGCAACCTTGCAGAACTGCGCCTCGTAGAAGATGTTGTCCAGCATGACGAACGCGCCGTCCGGATTCCCGATGTCGTACGCGCGAATCGCGAGGCGGAAGGGAGCGTCGCGTGGCGGGATTTCCGCTCGGCATTCGGTGTTCACGGTGACCGTCCCGCAGTCGATGTGCGGCTTCTCGGGCAGGAAACGGATTTCCGTCCGGTTCTTGTCCACCTGCACGTCTTCCATCAACAGCACTTCCACGCGGGCCCCGTTGTAGATCCAGAAGCTGAACTCGAAAGAATGCAAAAGAAACTCGAAGCGACTCACGTGAAGGTCAGCAGTCCCGTGGAGTTCTGGCACTTGATCGGCCAGCCGACGAGGATCGCGTCCTTCACGGCCTTCTTCCGATCGCCCGTGAAGAGGAGCTGGTCGCCGATGGCCACCTTGGCCGGGCCGGGATGCACTTGAACAACGGGGAATGGAGTGTTGTCTTCTTTGCGGAACAAGTGGAAGTCCAACGAGTCGAGGCCGCGCACGTTCTGCCACTTGCAGTTCGAAGGCTGACTGAAGTCGCAGTTGAGATCGTTGGAATGTCGGAGGAATTTCGTCGTTTGGACTGAAAGCAAACAAATGGAAGAACGAAGCACGAATGTTCACCAACCGTCCGCTCGGTCCATTCCTTTCGGCACCCACTCGATGCCCAGGTATTGCCGCAGCTTGGCCCGCTCCGCTTCGTAGCCGGGCATGCACGCGATCGCTTCAAACAAACGAGCGAATCAACACGACAAACAGCGACCGAACGAACCTTCATTGATTAGAAACAACACCCCGGAAACTGCCAACAGCCATCGGGCCATGATCGATTGGCCAACACGAGACGAGTGACCCCAATGAGCGTCTCTCGAGGGTGGTCGGTGGGAACAAACGGGGACGAATGTGGGTTAAACACAAGGCAAGAGTGGGGGGCGATGGAGATGATAGGCGAAAGATGCCAATCCTTTCGGCGCCTCTTGATCGCGAGCAGACGAGTGAGTAGACGGAAATGACAATCAAGACATATCGCCCCTCCACTTTCACTCACTCCTTCATCGTTCGCCCTCTTCTTCTTCGCTCTCTTTCTCGCCGTCGACGTCCGTCCGCGTGAAAAGCGGCGAGGCGGCCGATGGACGTCGAGGCGGGCGTGCGCGGCGTCGTTGTTTTGCTTGAGGTCCCGCGCTCGAGGGAGTTGCGCATTCTGGATTGCGCGCCAGTGATTAGGAGGGCGATTGGTGTGTGCGCGGATGCCGCAATCCCGCCGGGCGCCCAGCGAGCGCCGTTGGGGACGTCGTGTGTTACGCACGCGTGCGCGCCTCGAGTCTCGGCGCGAGGGAGGATGATCCCGTTCGCTGTTGATCAAGAGCGGCACTGAGTTTGGCGGCGGCGCGCGCGAGATAAGACGCCGCCCGCTTCCTGCTCGCCGCCAAACGTGTTTCGCCGCCCGCCCGCACGTTCGCCGACGTTCCGTGGACTGCCCGCCGGGTGGGCGTGAGTTCACGATGCGCCAACGAGCGGCATCCGCGCCGATTGCGACATCGACGGGCGGCGGCAGCGGAGGTTTGGAGTCGCGGCGGCGATTACGCAAGCTGTCGCTTGTTGTCGATTGTGAAGTGCGTACATTCCTTCGAATTACTCGCTCTTCAATCCTTCAATGTTCCAAGACTTCTGCTGTCTTCAGTGTTTATTCAACGAAAAAGGAATGAATGGCACGTGTGGAGGAATACCAGCACTTTCGTCCGATTGCATCAATCAATCATTCGCGGATCGAAGGAAGAGAGGAAAGGCGATTGATAAGCACGATGTCTGATCAGAGTGGACGTTCATTAAGTAGGTGCTATTGCAATGATCGACGGAAGGGGGATTGGCTTAAATACGCGCACTACAACGGACGAGTGGGTCGACAGTCGGAAGAAAAGGAAGAAGCGAGGAACCCGTTTCCATTAAGGTCTACCGCGAAATACCAATTGAAATGATTCGGACGAGCGTTTAAAAGCACTTTCCAACGATTAAAACTCATGTACAAAAGGCAACGAACATCCACTTAATGGAGGCGACTTCTGCAGACAAACCAAAGCAATTCTTTTGCGTTGAAGTCGGAAGAACAAAGCGGACAATTAGCTCCAAATAGACGGCTTGCTTTAATACGAAACTCAAATGTTCAGCATCGAAGAGAATAGGAGGAGGATTGGTTTGCCTTTAGCGTGTGTACAACAATGAAAAGCCTAGAGACAACCCGTGCAAACGAACGCAAAAGGACCTTAGGATCGTGATCGAAACAATCGACTCGTTTTCGTCGACTTGAGAACCAAATGATGATAATATCGAGGAGCAAACAGCAAGCAATACCTGTAAGGGAAGCACAATGGGGAAAAAGGGGACTCTTCGTTCCTATTGGTCGTTTCGCTTGAACCACCGCATTCGTCGCACGCGTTCCCACGAGAACGGAAGGCCGTAGTAGTGGGGAAGTGGACGGAGAACGTTCGATTCCATGTACTTGAACAGCGGGAACCAGATGACCTTCTGCAGGTGGTTGTTCTCCTGACGTCCCTCCTGCAATTGGACGACGAATCAATGACTTGGATCGGAAGCAGGCGGGAACTCACCCTCAAGACGGCGAAGCTGGCGAGCGTGTGGTATTGCCAGAACACTCGAGTCGTGATCCAGTAGGCAATCACCACATCGACGGTGTAGTGGCCGCGAGAGATCAGCAGGCAGACGACGCCCAGTGGTCGAAGCGATGGCCGACAGCCAGTGCAGAACTCTCCAGTGCCGCGGGGCTGTCTGCAATGTCCGCGCATTCATTCAACAGATGCAGAGGAGTGGAGAACTCACATTCACGGATGAACAAGTAGCAAGTGACCAGAACGACGGTGTGACCGCTGTAGATGTAGTCGCCGCACAACGAGAGGTTCTCGTTCCCGTTGATCGCCAGCCCGACGCTGCTCAGGATCCTCAGGGCGCGCCAGAACACTTCGATCATCGTCCGATTCTCCGGCTGAACGGCACGAGTTGATTCAATCCTCTCGAAAGGGAAGACTCACGTTCAGTTTGGGCGAGCAGTAGTAATTGGGATCGGCTTTCGGGAGGCGCGTGACGAACCTGAAGGATGCGCTTGCAAGCAAGAAACTCAAATGGCTCGCTTACATCGTGACGCATCGCCCGAGGTACAGGAGAGCGCCGATCGTGGCAATCCGCCTGCAATTCGAAGGGTTGAAAGAAAGCAAGAAATCGAAATGACGAACCTCAAGACGATCCATCGGTGCTTGTGCACGAAGGTCAGGAGGAGAAGGCCGGCGAACGAGGAGAGCATCAGGTACTCGCTGATCCGCAGCGCCCACGGCCAGTACGGCGTGTTCGCGAAGACGACGTCCGGCAGCGGCGGCGTGTCGGGGATGTAGTCGTGGATGTACGAGAGGACGATGTCGTTGGCACAGCCGGCCATGAACAACAGAACGAGGGCCATCTGAAGAAGGGTCAAACCATAGAAGACGAGTGGATGAAGAGCGAACTCACCCCCGTCTTGTACCGTTCCTTCGGGAACCGGTGAGTGCGCCCGGAGCCCCGCTCTTCGCCGTACGTGCCGCCGTTGCCGCGATGACTGCGATGTCGGGGACCTTCCAGCCCATCCTCGTCGTCGTCGTGATCACCGAGCAGCGGGGCGCGGCCTTCTTCCAGCGAGTCCAGGTAGCTCTCCTCGGACTCGTCCGTGTTCGAAGACGAGGCCGAGTGCACGGAGGCGGCCGAAACGTTCGAGATGCTCGGCTGATGGCCGGGATGGTGCTGCGTGGGCGGATGGTCGCGCGCGTGTCCCGCCGGCTGCTGCTGCGGACTGTGCGCGTCGTCCCTCAGGACGGGCAGGCGGTCGTCCAGCGGAGCCATGGCGGCCGTCTTGGAGCGGGTCCACCGAACGAAGGGATCGTCTCGCCAGTCGCCGTGATTCGCGTCCTCGCGTCCGCCCTCGGACGACCCGCCGATTTCTGATGACTCGCGCGTTGATGCGCGGCGCCGTCGCAACACAATGTGAGCTTCTTGGTCACGACAAGTTCATGGAGAAACGGGCGCGCGAAGGCGGGCGAACGAGTCTGAAACAAACGGATTGTTGAAAAAAAAACGTCCGATCGGAACGCAGCGATCATAAATTTGCGCGCGGCGGGTGTGCGGCGAGACGCGACGCGAAGGTGCGAATTCCAGCGGAGCGAAACCACGCGAAAGACGAGCGACTACTCACGTGTAAGCGAAGGCTTAAGAAAGTGAAACGGGGTTACGTAACGGACTCAAGGGATCACAAGTTCGTTCCGCGTAAAGTACGCCCGATCGGAGCGAATTTCAAACAGACGGAACTCCTTCCGCCCATTAAAGTTAAGGACTCATCAGCATAAGGAAATCACCGCCAACGAACGAAGAATGCAGTCGGTGGGGAATAACCGCATAGAATGAAAGACAGCCGCCCGCAGGTCGTGATAACAACAAACCCGCAGCCCGCCGGCGCGGACTTATCGCCTCCGAACGGCGGGGGGTTGCGGACCGGCGGACGGGGCGGACGATTGTGACGTAAACAAAACGATTCTCCTGTTCAGCATAAGCGGATGACGACAACGACAAAGACGGCGGGCAGAGGCGGAATAAACGGAGGTAGAACCACACCCTCGATCATAACACTCGTCGAACGCCCGAGTTCTGATCGCTCGCTTGAAAACGACGTGGATTGTCGTCGTCGGAGGGCGTTGATCACTCGACAAACTCGCCCCCATCGCTCCACCGATCGTCTCCCGTTCACTCACTCACTCACTCACTCCCCTTCTGTTTATTCCTTTCGAAAGAGTCGAGCGAGCAGCACGTCGACCGAATCGCGGCGGGGCAAATCGGCGAGTGATCGCATTTCACGTAAAATTTCGTCCACTCCTTCCGGAACGATCGGCGGCGGGCGGGCGGGCAGGTAGCGGTTTTTTGAGGAAAAACTGGAATTAAAGATCGGAGGTCGCGAGTTAAGACCCGCGCCGACTGTTCGCTCGTTTTGCCCCCGCCGGGGCGACGGGCTTTTGTTCGAGAACGCAGGGGAATGCAAACAGCCGAAATGCCGATAACACACTCGATTGTCCGCAATTCGAAAGGCAACCCCGCCGATCACAATGCGGTCGACTGTGTTCCATTGAGTGCAAAGGGCGGGGTTTGAGAAGGAAAAATACCTTTTAACTAGTGGAAGGCGGAAATCAAGCGGTTGAGGATTGAGACGGACACGGCAAGCTAATCTAGGATGTGATCACGTTGTTTCCCTCATCGTCAGAAGAAAGTACGCACTTCGAGGTAACCCCGCGAACAGGAAAGAGGCCTCTTGAATAAACACGCGTGGATCGAATGGTGAGTCAACGGAACTCGGCGGCGGGATTCGATCTCCTCGCACGAGAGCGTGTGAATGAGAGCGCGGGAATCACACTCCGCTTTGTCCCCGAAAGGAAACGCCCGCTCCGGGGCCGTCGAGTCATGGACATTCGCAGAGGCGAGCGGATGGAAGAACGGACGAGGCGAATTGGATCGCGGCAAATGTCCCGCTCGCTCCGCTCGGCGGTTCCCGCGTCCACAATCTTCAGCCGCGACCGTTTGGGGTAAGACGTTGAGCAATCGACGCGCGCGCACGGGTTCTCTCTTCGGCCTCCTCTCCTCCGTTCGTCGTCTTTCATTACACGCGCTCACTACCGCTGCCGCCGTTGGCTCGGAGGCCCGTCCGCCCGAATGCTCGTCGCCGTCGATCAGCGACGAGCCTCCGAGGGCGGCGAACACCCTTGGCAAATATTTGCGACGAGTTTTCGAAAAAACGCACCCGTCTGCTTCCCATCGGAGCCCGCCAGCGATTGTCGTCATGAGCGATTGGCCCCCGTGCGCGGCGAACGGGAACGTGAAGGAGGTGCGCAACACACGGCAGAAACCCCCAGCGACCCGCTAACCCGGCGAGCGTTTGAACAAGAAAGAAGAACGCGGACGAGCGGCCTCAAGGACCGTCTTGACGTCCACGCTCCTGCTCGCCGAACCCCTGGAAGCGAAAGGCGAGCGGCGGGCATAATGAGTGTGCAGGCCAAGTCAATGAGCAGCAAGCTGCTGCAGCAAGAGGAGAAAGAGATGATTAACCCGAACGGAACGGAAGTCCGAAGAAGACGAGCGGCGAGAAGTCGTGAAATTTCGATCGTCACGCGTCAAACCCGAGCGGTCTGATAGCGAGAGCGGCGGACGTGGATCAAAACAACGTTCAGCAAATAAACACCCGCTCTCCTTCCACCCCTATCGCCTTTCAACGATCATTAATCGTTTCAAATCCCGCCACCAGTCGTAAATAAAAACAAAAAGCGAAGTGGCCGTCCAACGAACTCGACGAGAAGTGGACGTTGGCCGAACCGAAAAGCTCGCTGCCTAATTGATGGATGGACGGCCGGCCCGATGGGAACGAACCGAATTGTTTGAACAGCTTTCAACTGACCACTCGCCCGCCCGCCCGGCCGGCTCCTCGAATCCGCTCGGATTATCACAAGGAAAACAAACAAAACTTTACGATCCCGATCGAATTATTACAACGACGACGACGACGATGGGAGCCGGGAATAGAACGGGAGAACGCACACGGGGGTCGTCCGGAAAGCAACAGCTGGAATGCGGCGACCAATCGGAACGTCACGTCACGATCGCCCGCTCGACCGAATGGAAGCCGCCGGAGGAAGAAAGAACAGAACAGAACGCAGTGACTCACGCGAGCGAGCGGCTCTCACGTGTGGGACGTGAAATCGGCGGGGTCGAAAGCCGACGGGGCCCGCCCGAGGGCGAGTGTGACGAAAGCCCGACCGATTGCTCCCGTTCGAGGGGATCAAGAAGCGGCGGCCCCACGAGAAAAAAGTGAGTTCTTTCCGCCTTCCTCCAACCCACAGAAGAAAGCGGAGAGATGTTTCGGCATCGGAGGCGGGCGGGCCGGCGAGCGGAAGACGGCGGGCGACAGACGGGCGGAAGGAAGAGCGGCCGCAAATTCCGATGAACTCGAAAATAGCCGCTCGCTCCGCTCCGTTCGATGACGAAACGCAGGGCTGTTGCTTCTTTCTTCACGTCGCTTGCAAAATCGGCCTCCTTCCGGCCGGCGGGCGGGCGGCACGTGGCCGAGTTCATCGATCGTCCTCTTGCTTCCGCATCCCAACGAACACACTCCGCAGATGAAAGCGGGCGCGCATTGTTGCCGTTCGCCGGCGGATGAAATCGAAAGGAGCGCGATGTTTCGGACGGCGAAGGGGGCGCTCGTTTCCGTTTGTTTTGCGGTTCGTTCGGGCGGCTGGACTCTTTCGCCTCCGCGTTCTCTTCGCGCCGTCGCCTTCGCATCGGCGGCGGCATCGACGGCTGTTTTTCGTTCGTGCACGTTTCAAGGCGCGCGCGTTCGGCAAGACGTTGGGGTGGAAGCCTCTTTTCGCGCCTTCCCAAAGCTCACCCACCCGCTCCGCTTCGCGCTCCGTAAGCCCGACTGTGACCGGCAAGACGTCGACGTTCTGCCCCGACGAGCCGGCGGGCGGCGAGTGGAAACATCGCAGACGCGGCGTTCCCCGCCGCCCACCGCCCGCAATCGCACGTTTCCAGCGTCCACTTTCGTCCGCCAATCGTCGGCAATTCGGCGAGCAGCAAAGCGAGGTAAAAGGCGGTGAGCAATCGATTGGAATGGTTCGAGAAAGGGCGGAAGGAAGATGAGCGAGTGGTCGGAAGGAGAACACATGAGCAGATCAAAAAGCACACGTGTTGTTGTCCCCTCTTGCTCCCCCCAGGCGGCGAACGGCGGCTAATTGGGCGAGCGGGCGGGCGGGCGGGAGGAAAACAACCAAAACGAACTTCGATCCCGTTCGTTCGATCGAGCAGGGCAGACGGGGAGTCGTTCGAGAACACTCCTCTTCGCTGCTCTGCGGTTTCGAACACGCTCGTACACTCACTCCAGCGGCCCGCTTTGACGTCCCTCCCCCCGCTCGGCGGCCGGCCGAGCGGTTCGGGACGCCGTGCCACGAGCGAGCGCCCCTTGGGCGAATCGCCGACCGCAAAAACGGTGCGGAAATTTGGAAATTCGATCGCCCGGCTCGCCGTTTGCGAACGCCCGCCCGCCGGTCGTCGCCGGAATCTTCCGCTCGACGCAACCGGTTCTTCGCACTCGGCGACGACGGAACGAGCCAAAAGTCAGCTGTGAGCGAACGAAAACACGCGCGTCGAGTGAGGGCGAGAAAGCCGTAGGAAAAGTTCAAAGATCGCCAGCCTAAGGTTCTTGCGAGCAGAGACGAACGCGGAGCATGGAGCAAACGAGACTAATTCCACGGAAATGACTACGAATCCCAACGGTCTCACAGAAGAGAAAGAAAGGAATGTTATCCTCGCCATCGGCAGTCAACGGTTGACCTTTGCGAATTAGCAGAAAACGCTTGTCTTCGCGACGGATTTCGACGTGCGGAGTCACGCGTGCGGGCGGGCGGGCGGGCGATCGGACGTGAAGCACAGGAGGCGAGGGGGCGCCGAGGGGGATCATCGCCCCGTCGATGGACGTGTCGTTGCGACGAGCAACAAAACGCATTAAAACCAGTTCGCGCACCGTCGACAATTGGAAACAGGCGCGCCTTCAGCGGGGGAGTCACAAGATGGCCCCGTTTCCGCAAGGAAGAGCTCGCCGTTGGTGCCCGCTTCCCAATCACCGCTTGCTCGATTGAGAATCAGCGAATGCGCCTTTGGAGCAGGGCAACGGAAAGGAATTCCGCAAAGTTCGCAGTTCGTCGAGGACAGAATCGAATCAAAGCCGTGTGATTAAGGGCGTGGATTACGCACTCGCCCCGCCACTCATTCACGCCTCCAATCGAGCGGGCGGGCGGGCGATCAACACGCGAACGGGAGCGAATCGAATGACGCCGGGCGGGCAACGGAACGCCCAACGGAGATCTCGACGACGACGAGCCGCCGGGCGAAGCGAACGGACGGCTCGCGGCGATCGCTGCAACCCGGGCGGCGGACTGTTGGGATCGCCGACGGCAAAACGGGCGAACGAAATTCGATGCACGCGGGCTGGATGCGCGTTGGCGAGCCTCCAAGCACGCGAAAGAAACAAAAAAGAGCGTCCATCCCGGCCGTCCGATCTGACCGCCCCGACTGTTCGCTTTTGGTCGAAGCGGGCGGTCGGGTGGGGGGTGATTGTGCGCAAAGGGCAACGAGCTGGGCGGCTGATATGCACGAAGGTGAGCAGTGAAAGTGATTGGTTTGCAGAATGAAAGCACGAATATTCGATTATTTCCGCATTCGAACAGGTGATTTCAATCGGAAGTCGAAACAAGGCCGAATAGGCGGCCGTCTGTTCCTCGCCGCTCACCGAGTGACTAACAACAACCGTCTGATTTGGCCGCCCTCCACACTCCGCTTTCGGAATGGTTCGATCGGAAACTCCCTTCGAAGTCGGAGGAATACAAAACGAAAGGAATGCGAGCGGAAGAAATTGGAAGGCGTTCAATAACTGTTCATTGTCCACTAATCAATACCAAATTCAGCCCAGGATTTTCCTTAAAAAACAAACAAAAACACGTGCCCAACGAGCAGATCCCCGCCCGCTGCGCAACAGAAAAGAGCGCGTTTGGCACCCGCGTAATTGGGAGAAGGCGGGCGAGGCAGCCGGCGAACGAGCCGATCGGCAAGCGACCAAAACGGACGCTCTCGGAGGAGCAACGGGGGCGCGCGCGGCCCTTCCGCCCCTTTCGTTCTGGCACTTTCCGTCCGCTTGCCCCCCGACCAATCGGGCGTATCGATCGGCGATGCGGAAGGCCTTCCGTTAATTAGTGCGAGATGAATCGAATGAACCGAACAGTCATAACGAACGGGAAGCAGCCGGAAGAGTTCAATTGGATTCCTGCACCTCGATTACTCATGGAGAATGCTCGTCAGCGATGAATTCCGAACGAGCCGAACGAGTGAACACAAATTCCCGCGTGCTTAAGCGCAACAAATTTCGAGCGGAAACGTCGCGGCGAGCCGCGCGATCGGCGGTGTTGTTTGGTCGACTAACGGCGCGTCCGCTTCCGCCCCCTCGCCGGCTTTCCGTTCGCTCGTCCGCTGGACACAACGGTTGGCGGGCGGCCGGTTGATCGAACGCGGGAATAAACACGCCGATCATCCGCTCCCTCCCTCCACGGGCCGCCCGCCGCATTCGATCCCCGTTTGTTGTTTCCGGCGATTTGCCCAAACGGAAACCGAATCCTCCTGCTCGCTCGTTCGTTCGTTTCGGATCGACAATCCGCTTGGATTTGCGGTTCGAGTGCCCTCTCAAATGATTTGTTTCCTCAGTTACGCAAAGCACCTGCTTCCGCACACCAATGACCGTTCGTCGGCTCGCAGACGGCGGAGAACAAAGGAAGCACGAATGTCGAGACGTAATCCCCCCGCCTAATTAACCCACTCATTCGACAAAGCAGCAGAAGTGAGTGGGATGATAAGCGGGCGGGGCGTGCGTGGGAGGCGACGATCGAACGAAGGAACCGGTCGAATTGGGAAGGAAATTCGCGACGATTGCGCCCTCGCCCCCCACCCGAACGTCCGCATTCCGGCGGCGTAATCACTCATTCGACGGCGCCAATGAATCCACAAGAATCGAAGCGGCGAATCGGGGGAGTGTGCCGAAAATTCGGGATTTGTGGCCACAAGAAGGAGCACGTCGGTCGAAATGGTAAGGCGCAAAGAATCCGCAGCGGCTCTTCGCAGAAAACTCGTTAGTTTGAGAGCGAAATTAGCAATGGAAATGAAGAAGAACGATGCTTCCTGCTCATTTCTTTGTGCAAACAAACGAGCAAGACGAAGGAACAACCGGGAAGCGCATCCACGAACAAAACCTACGACTTTTGATTGATTCCACTCAACGAAAATAAACTCCCGGACGGCATGTACGCGGGGCAATTAAAAGCCGCGAACAAATGACCAAACGGCAGGCGGCTGGCCGGCCGGCCGGAATGTTCGCCCACGACGAGAGCGGACGGCAGGAAGACGGGCGAGGCGTGAAAGCAATCCCCGAATGTTCGTTTGTTTATGCAACGAATTGCTGCTGAAGGCATGAGGAACGAGGAATCTCCAGACATTTCGACCTCTGACCACGAAACGCGACGCCTGGCGGCCGGACGGCCGGAAGTCAAGGCCGAATGGTCAGCGGGCGCCTCGCCTCGAATAAATGGCCGCAACTTCCCATGAGTCGCCGCCTTCTTTCGCCCGCTCTTTTCCTTTTGGAAGTGCGGAGACAATTGGGCGGCCAATAAACCGACAAGTTTGATCGCTTGTTCTTGGTCTGCGGTCACAAACGATTCTTTTCGGCTATTAAGCCAGTTGGATTGCTGTCATCTTGTAACAGAAAGAAACAAGTGCACATTCAACGAGAATCTGATTAAAGTCGAAGAAATGCTGTGACATTTCGAGAAGTTTCCTGCCTGCTAAGGATTCCAATTTCTACATTCCTTGTGTCCGTGCAAGGTCTCGGTGATCCCGATCGCCCGCCGGCTACTCCCGTCGCTTCGGAAGTCCTGACCCAGCGACAATACGGGGCGAGCGAGCGGGTGTGGAGGAGAGGCGAGCGGGAGTCCGTTTTGTGTGCACTGCGGTGGTCGGCGCTCTGCATCGGTTGTCCGCCTCAAACTCGAATGTCTGACGTGGTCTAAGGACTCGCCCGCATTTTCTCGCCGACTCGCTTCTTTTTGCGGTTAATTCCGAGCTGCAAGCGTGATGGAGCTCGAGATCTTTCCGGACAGCCAACATTTTACGTTCTGTCAAGCACGTTTAGTTCGGTTCTCAACCGAATTTTACTCGAAAACCGATGGGCTGCCGCCTTGCCCGTTGCTCACCTGCTTTGCGGTCAGATGCGCGAGGAAGCGGGCGAAAATTTGTGTCAGTCGGTGGGCGTCCGGCGGGCTTTTCGGCGTGCATTCGGATTAATTAACTCTTTACCCATCATTCGCGTGCCTTCAGGTTCGGGATTGGCGCCCCTTCCGAGTGATGACACGATGGAACTGCGGAAGGTTTTGATTCTTCGGCAATTCCCCCTCCTCGTCCTCCTGTTCCACGTGTTCGGCGGCGATGCGGAGGCGAAGAGCGGCGATTCGTGCGGCTACTGCCGCTACATGGTGGCCACCTTCAAGCAGGCGAGTTCTCCTTCGATCTTCTTTCAATCATTGATGTTCTCGCTCGATTTCCAGGGTTTAATCAAGACCTCCAATCAGCATTTCGCGGGCGGCAACACCGACTGGGAGGAGCGGAAGTTGGGCAAATTCAAGACGAGGTAGGCGGCCGAAGCATTCTCTCCGAATTGTTCATTTCTTTGCGCGTTTAGTGAGACGAGATTCGTGGAAATAATGGAGCACGTGTGCAAGAAGGCCGATTCCGTGGACTCGGATCCATTCGACGGGTTGAAAGATCTCCAGTTCAAGGTGGGCACTTCCTCTTCTGTTTTCTTTGCATTCCCTCGTGCTTTCAGTGCAATACGATGGCCGAAGAGCACGAAGAGCTGCTCGAGAAGTGGTTCTTCAAGCGGCAGGAGACCGATCCCGACCTCTTCCAGTTCGTGTGCATCGACGAGCTGCGAAAGTGCTGCGCCGACGGGCACTACGGGCCCGCGTGTGCTCCGTGCCCGGGCGCTCTGAAAGGAGCCGCTTGTTTTGGCAACGGGAAGTGCGATGTGAGTCCCTTCTTCTTGCCCATGCATCGACCACCGCCTTCTTGCAGGGCGACGGCACACGAAGCGGCAGCGGGAAGTGCGACTGCGACGACGGCTATGCGGGCGTTCGGTGCAGCACCTGCGATGCCCACTACTTTGCCGCCTCGCAGAACGAAACTCACATCGACTGCAAAGGTTCGTCCCTTTTCTCCTTTCTTCCTGCTTACTCCCGCATCTTCAGCTTGCTTCGATGGCTGTGCGAGAGGGTGCACGAACGAAGAGCCGACCGGGTGCATCGCGTGTCGAAGCGGGTACAAGAAGGACGAGCAATTGGGTTGTGTCGGTGAGTTCCCTGCTTCAATCCTTCTTTGCTCATTGCTTTCCGCCTCGTTTTAGACGTGAACGAGTGCGAAGCGACGCCCGGCCTGTGCAACAAAGCGCACGAGGAGTGCGTGAACACGCAGGGGAAGCTACAACTGCGAGTGCAAGGACGGCTATCGACGGAACTTCGACACGGACGAGTGCGAGGTCGACGTTCAGGGTGAGTGCAAGAAGGCGGCTTCTTTTCTTTCTGTTCTTCTTCGCTCCCTAACTTCCGTTTGCCTTCGTTCTGTTCGGCTTCTCTGCCTCTTCACTTCGGGGATTTCAGCGGCGCCCTACGACGGCTACTGGCGGCCGGATCGGATGCTGCGGGCGATCGCAATCGGGGGTTTGATTTCGGTCGCCGCTTTCGTCCTCCTCTTCCACCACCGCTCGACGGTGGCGTTGGTCTCGCTGGTGGTCGCGTCGGCGGTCTTCCTCCTCATGGAGCGCTTCCTGGACGAGTCCTCCTTCACCGCCGACCTGAAGCAAATGCTCAACCTTTAAGCGAACATTCCGCCTTCTTCCTCTTTTCGTTTGTAGGCCAGTTAATTATTTTGCGGTTAAGTAAATGGACTTCCGATTAGATTGCGGGCAAATTGAGTTGTTTTCAACGAAAAGAATCGAATTGTGTTCCGCTCGTTTCCGTTCCAACTGCTTCCTAACACTCGTTTTCCCACTAACACGCCTCGTTTGCTCCGTCGTTTTGATGTTTGTGATGACCGTCTCGGTTTGTTTCAGACCCGCCGAAGAACGCGACGGAGGACGAGTCCAGCACGTCCGAATCGCCCCCAACGGAAGACGACTCGCCGGCCAACGACGAGCTGTAAATCTGTTCTTTCTTTATGGTTGTTCGTTTTAATTTATTTCTCTGGTTAATAAATGCGGGAATTGGACGAACGAGCGGTTGTACTCATAAGCAAACGAGTACGGGGGAAATCAGCGAAAAAGCGCGCACTTGCAATCCCACACGACGAACAGCGATAGCAGCCTGGTTGAGTTGACGACAAGTAATGCTGGACGCTTCTTCGTAGGCATCTCGAGGTGTCTACAACCGGAGTATTTACATCGACCATCGCACTTGTCCGGAAAACCTCTTTGCCCTGATGAACAAAGAGCGTGTGCTTAGAGGAGGGCTAATAAGCAAGGGATTATTCCCCCGTCGTAGATGGGCGGATTGAAACGAGCGAGCGGAAGGCGGCCGTGGATTGAGGCCGTCGATGTGGTTGGCGAAATTAGAGGCCAACCACGAGTTGAAACGACTGCAGCCGGTTTGGTTTTCGTTCGACGAGCTCCAGCTACTCGACGTGAGTACAGCGCGCACTCAATTCTCGTGAGTAACGAGCTCGGAATAAGATTTGCGTGACTCTCCTTCCCGTTTGGTTTTCCGTGCTCGTTGTTTGACACGCGTGCAACCACTTCCATCTTCTCCTCCCTTTTTTTTAGTCCATCCTTTCGAGTACAAATGGGATGCGGGGCGAGTTTGTCGGCTAACATGCGCAATGCGGTCGTGATGCACTCGAATCGAAGCAACAAGACGGCCAAGGGCGTCACGTTGGCGTCCACGTTCGATGCGGACAAAGTCGGTGAGTTCTCCTCTTCTTCTTCTAGCATGGAAGCTGTGAATGGCCGATTGCAGCGACGACTCGAACGCCCTGCGCCGTCGTCTACGGAATCCCTGCTTCATTCAACTGCGCGGAATCTTCCGTTCGCCCTCTCAAAACAACGTGGCCGTGCTGCACGTCCGGCGGCGTCGTCGTCGAACCGAAGACTGCCGTTTCATCGAGCAGCGGATTCCGTGCGATTCGGAGAGCAGCGAGGTGGACGACGGTGCGACCAACTCGACGACCGTCACGTGCATCAGTCCCTGCGCTCCGTCCTCGCACAACGGCGAGAAGACGCCCGTTCGCCCGCAACCGCTCAGCCAACAACATCCCCGCTCGTTCTTCCGCATTGCCATGGATTACAATCGACGGATCGAAGAGGTAAGTTCTTGTTGCATTCAGGCGAAAGGTTTCGTTCGTTCAATCGTAATCATCCACTCCCCTTTCCCGTGATGACCGAACGAATGCCCCCCTGTTCAGATAAAAAGCCAACGGCCGCGTATGAAAGCGGATAATCCGGGCGCGCAATTCTCCGCGAATCGTGCGCCGTCGCCGGCCGTTCCGCAAGAAGCGGCCATCCTGCAACACACGACCCGCAGAGATTTCCTCCAATCCACGTACTCCGAGGCTTCCGTTCGAGTGATTAATTGGAGGCTTGCAGCTGCAACATCCCCACTCCGCCGCCCGCCCTCATCCGCCGAGTGCTCACTCCCACGCGCATGAGCATCAGCGATTCCAAGGACACGCTCAGCGAGAACAGCTTCATCGTCGTCCACAACACGCTCAAAGTGGCGTGGGAAAAGGAGCTCTACCCGGAGAGCATCCCCGAATTGAGCCCGTTTGTTCCGTTCTCCAGTCGACGGTAATCAGCTGGGCGAATTGTAGGCACAGCCGCGCACTGGACAGCCCTCCACCCTTTCGATGGCGCGGCGAGGAGATCGGCGGAGGAACGAAGGAGCGGGAATCGCTGGAAGAAGCGGAACGATCGGAATTTCAACGAAATCAACGAGCGCAGTGGACGCAACAGTTGGAGGAGATCGTCCGTTTGGATTGAGCACAAGCTTCCACTGCCCTTTCCTCCTTGTTGCTTATTCGATGCGTGTGGTCCGTTCAAGAAAGTCGAGTAAACAATTCGAATTTCCATCTACACTTGATTTCAAGCACCCTCCAGACATTTCTACGAATTTTAAGAAAATTATGGACCTCAATTCGCGAATTTTAAATGACCTCGTTAACAAAATAATCGACGTTTTTTTGTTCCACGGCCAAAAGCCGTTCGTTCGGCTCCCGGCTGGAATCTTTGTTGTCGCATCAGCAATCCGCAGCGTTGGTGGACGTCATCCTTTTGCGTTGCGTTTCGTTTCGCTCATCACGCGTTCGCCCTCCAGCGGGTACCTTTCGATAATCGCCCCGTTGTTTCGATCGGCGGAGTTCACGAATCGTCGCGAAAACTCGAACACGCGACTTCGAATCGATTCCGAACGCCCCTCCCTCCCGCTTCCGCTTGATTCTCTCGATTGGATTCGTGAATTAAACGAGCGAAAGGATGCCGTACGTGAATTCGAGTGAGTTCTTCCCTCTATTTTCATTCCGTCGATGATCCCGCTCGTTTAGATGGAGAAGTCGTGGACAACACGCCGTTCTCGTTCTACAAATTCCTGTTCGAGATCTACCTGGCTTTCGTCATGTTGTGAGTCCTTTCCTTCGCATTTTCCTCCTTGAATTTCTCTTTGGTTTGCAGCTGGAAGACGCTGTTGGCCCCGCTGACCGGCGCGACCTTCAACGATCCCGACTCGGCCGACCGCTATCGTGACACACTGCGCGGAACGGGCGGCAACAACCGACGAGGCGGTGGCGGAGGTTTGTTTCGCTTTCGGCCGAACTGGCGACGACTCCCACGATCTTCAGGCGGCGGCGGAGGCGGCGGCAGTTGGTTCGGAGGTGGTGGCGGCGGCGGCGAGGTTCGTTTCCCATCGATTCAATTCGTTCAATTTCTTTCTCGTTTGCAGGCGGCGGCGGAGGACGTCGCCCGATCGGCCGTCTCAACAACACGTCCACCAGCATGCCCTCGTGCGCGTCGGGCGGCTGCTGCGGCTAATCGATCGGATTCCCTCTCGTCCACTCGCGAAACGCTACGTTCCTCTTTCCTTTCGTTCCACGCACCGACTGTAAACCGGTGGTCTTCTCTCGCTGTTGTTGTAGTCGCACAATCGATGTATAAACTTCTTCCTGCTGCTCTCATCCATTCGTTTATGTACACAAGAAAGAAACCAACAGGAGCGTCCGGCGATCAATCCAACTCCACCGGCCCCGTATCCAACCCCAAATCGTTGGGGTCGGCTTCTCGGTACGCGTCCAGCTTCTTCCAGAATTCCGCCCTTCGTCCCCTGGTAGTCGTCGAGGAACTTCAGCTCGGTGTCGATTTGAAGGTGGTTGTAGGTGTCGGCGGGCGTGTTCGGTCGCCACAATTCGATCGACGGGTCGTAGTTGGGATTTCTGCAAAACGGACGAATTAGAGGATCGATTCTTGAGTTCGACCGCTCACCCCGTCTTCGCGAAGTTCGTCCACATCGTCGTCATGTAATCCAGCACCTTCAGGTCGTCATCGTTCGGTCGGAACTTGGCGAACATCCCCTTTCCGAAGAGGTAGCTGCAAGCAAGCAATCCTTTCATTCAATTCACCTCCCCTTCTTTCCTTACCGAAGATCCTGGCAGTGAGTGGCGGCCACGAAGGGCGCTCGGAGGGCGAACAGACCGAAGGAATTCGGATTGCAGTACGTGATGTTGTAGCAGTAGACCGTGTGCCTGGAGCACATCTCTTCGACATAGCGATGCGTGCAATTGTTCATCAGGCAATCGGAGTATGCCTGAAGACATCTCGTTCTCATTGCAAAAAGAAGAGATCCGACACACTCGCATGAAACTCCTCGCAACGGCCTCCTTATTCGTTCTGTCCACGCCGTGCAGGTACAACTGGCGGGCCTTCTTCTCGCAACTCCTCCGATTCGGGAATGCCCTCCGGGATGTGCAGGGCGAGCGTCTTCTCGAAGGACGCCAAATCCGATTGAGAGCGGCCGAGGGCGACGAACAGAAGCGACTCGAAGTCCGTCGTCCCGATGAGGGCGGTGATCGGCGAGGCTCGTTTCCGCAGCTCGTGGACGGGCAGCGGCAGGAAGTCGCCGTCGATCACCGGGCACAAATCAAGGCCCTTCTTCTTTCGATCGAACGCGCTCTTGCCCACGATGGCCGCTTTGCATCGGTGGGGCGTGAGTTGGCGGAGGAATCGAAGGAGATCCTCGTGGTCTTTCGGATCCCCTGAAACGCAAAGTGTGAAAGGAAGAAGGCGTTCTCTCGCGCAACCTTTCCACCCCTGCCGCTTGGCCACCTCGACGGCCGCGTTGATCGTCCGCTGCGGCGACACGACCGCCCAATCCGAGGCCGCGTTCCCGCCCATGAGGACGACTCGCTTCAGCAATCCCTCGCATTTGGGCGACAAGCTCAGCAGATCGCAGCAGGCGCCGCCCGGCAGACTGCCCGAACGCCGTGATGTTCGCTCCGTCGCCGCCGAAGTTGTGGATGCGGTCTCGAATGAAGAGCAGGGCTTCGCGCAGGTCCCACAAGCCGAAGTTGCCCGGACACTCCTTTGTGCCCGTCGAAAGGAAGCCCAGCAGACCCAGCCGGTACTGCACGACACACACGATCACGTCGTGCGCGCACAGGTTTCTGAAACGGAAGAGAATGATCTCTCTGCCTGTGAGGGATCGACCACACCGGCAGATTTGACGATCACCGTAATCTAAACGGAAAACAAGTAAACGAGGCGGATGAGTGCGGCACGTACTTGCAGACGAATGAATCAGGAAGCCACCGCCGTGAATGTACACCTAAAGCGACACGAGATCACGCTAGGTGACCAAGACGAGTGGAATACCATGACGGGCATGTCCTTCTGCAAGCAACGGGTAAAAGAGTGCTTTCACAAGTGATCCCTACCTTTCCATTCTCAGGAACGAAGATGTTCATGTGCAGGCAGTTCTGCTCGTCCTGTCCGACTGGGAGTTAAAAAGAAGATCCCAGGGCATGTCCATTTGGAATCGAACGGGGTCCGAACTGCGTGCAATCCCGAACGTCTGTCCATGGCTCAACGGGCGTCGGCTTCTGAACACAAAAAGTAATTGAATGGAGGCCTCTTCGCAATCCAGTTTACTTTGAAGCGATCCTGAAAGCCGCCAGCCTTCGCGTACGGAACGCCCAAGTAGGCGGCCACTCGCCGGCCGTTCGCGAACGTGAACTTCTTGCCGCGAATTCGACCCAACGCTTCGATCTCGAGCTCCGCGTCGTGCGTGACGTCGTTGTCCTTGGTCAGCCATTGCCACGGAGTCGGCAGTTGGTTCAAGTAAGTGAGAGCGGCAGTCGTTATGCGCTCCATTCCGCACTGCAATGCGGCGATTAGACGTCAGACTTCCGTCTTTCGCGCCCTCCAAACTCGAGGCCAAAAGAACAAAGAGGAGGGCGAAGTAATGAGATTAATTGAAACGAACGAAATGCCCGCTTGCTCCACGACTCGCCGTCCACCCTCCCCTCAATATTTATCGTCTGCTCCCGGCCGAAAACAACCGCGAGCAGACGACAAAACAAGTGTGGAATTCGTTCGGCAAGACGGACGCAGTTTGTAGTGATCGGAGGGCGGAAGCGAAGCGGGACGAGTTCAAGAGGTTCGCCGCCCCCAGGAGGGCAGAAAGTGCAAAGTATGATTTCCTTGTCTGTCCACTCCCGCCTTCCTTCCGTCGAGCACAAGGAGCGGAAGACGGCGGGAAGATGCAGCAAAAGACGAATCAAAAACAAACCCTCCGACTAATTTTTCGCAAACTTCGTTCGTCGCCCGCCCGCCGAAAACGAGCGCTCGCTCGCCTCCTCGCCGCTCCGCCGCTCACTTCGCCGCCGCCGGCGGCAAGCGGAAAGCGATCGGGCGGCTCGATCGAAGGCGACGTTCCACGTGCACGCGACTCGCCGCCCGCCCGCTCGCCATTTCGGACGAACAAGGTGGAAGGAAGGGCAGAGCGGAACCGACTGATGTTTTAACGCTGCTCATCACCCTTCAACGAATTCAAACGATGATGTTCACTCCGATGATTCCTTTTCGAATCTCTGATTCAATTTCAAAGCGCATCCGGAGGAAGGGGGGGGGGGCCGGGGGGGGGCTTGGGGGGGGGGGGGGGGGGGGGGGGGGGGGGGGGGGGGGGGGGGGGGGGGGGGGGGGGGGGGGGGGGGGGGGGGGGGGGGGGGGGGGGGGGGGGGGGGGGGGGGGGGGGGGGGGGGGGGGGGGGGGGGGGGGGGGGGGGGGGGGGGGGGGGGGGGGGGGGGGGGGGGGGGGGGGGGGGGGGGGGGGGGGGGGGGGGGGGGGGGGGGGGGGGGGAGGGGGGGCGGGGCCGCAAACGCAATGAATTCTGTTCACTTATTCCAGCCAACAACGAGTATGCTTGAAGAAGTGTTTATTGAAGAGAAAGAAGACCAGAAGTACAGGATGGTTGCTGTACATTCGATTGTTGTAGTTGGTGATTCGATTAGGCACAACGGCGAGCAGGAGAACGGGGATTGGAATTGCGGGTTGTTGGACTCGGAATCGAGAGGAAATGCTTGAAGGACAGGGCGTTTAAGGCTTTTTGGCTGTGGCAAGGGGAAATGTGCGGCGAGTGATCACTGGGAACACCAAATGTTCTCCTTCCGGATGGCGTCCTTCTCCTCGTCGGTGAGGTCGTCCGGAAGGCCGAGCAGCGAGCGGATCTCCTCGGGCGACTTGTCTTTGATCACGGCGGCCATCGCTTGGCAACCGCACAGGTAGAGCGAGGGGATGTCGAGGAAGTTGGCCGCCATCAACACTTCTTCCAGCGCCTCCACCGGCAGCTTGAAGAACTCCTTTTCGTACTCGTCGAACGTGAACCAACGCCGCTCGCGGGTGTGCGGATCGACTTCGACGGTCGGCACGGGACGTCCTAAACGACGAGAAACCGGCGATCAAGCCTTTCGGAAAATAAAGAATCGAAAGATCCACGAACCTTCGTGTTGCTCGCACCAATCGACCACCTTCAGGAAGACGTCGCTCTTCACTTTGCTCACGTCGAACTCGATCGTCGGCTCAATGGAAGCGAGCGAATTCTCGTACATCTGATTGAAGACGAGGGATTGCCGCATGATCCCGAGGGACCGAATGCTTCCCACGGACGTCGCACCGGGGGCGGAGCCGTTCGGCGCCGTTAGTTCGGTCGATTCCATCGAAGTGTTGATATGAAGTGGACCGAGTGGGAATTTAACGAAAAGAACCTCAACGCCGTTCCACGCCCCCTTCCACTGAGCTCCACCGGAGGACGAAGTGAACATTGATTTATGTGGGCGTGTTACCCTTTCACGCTTACTGCTTTGCAGTGATTGTAGGGAAAGAGACACGTAGCTGCAGACACAGCAAAGCGCTCATGAAGGTGGAAGAATGAAGCGCACGAAACAAACTGCTCAAAACGGTTAGCAGTCGACCATCGGCTTCCTTCTTAGCTCGTTTACCAACGATTCACACATTTCCCTTCCTTTTTTTCGGGAAGCCGTCTGCTTTAGGCTGCTCCCAGTCGGCAGAACGAATCTTGCTGATCAGTGCAGGTAAAGCACAAATCAGCGAGTCCTTTTCGTCCATCAAACAAAACGATCAGCGTTGACTGTGGGGGCTTTGCGCAAGCTATCGTGGGGTTATCTGCAAATGCTAGCGGCAATCGCGGACGGGGACAAAGGAAGTTGTTCCTTGTTTACTGTCCCCCTGCGAAAAGAACACGATAGAGATGCGCTTTTGTGTCGTCATAGCTGTTTGATCATTCGTTCTCATCTTTCCTCGCGGTCAAGCAACCTTCGTTCGAGTGAGTTCGATTGGAAGAGGAGGCGGACCGGACTGATTGTGAGGTCGCTTGAGGGCAACCAAGCGGGCGGGGCAAACGACCTCAGCTGCCGGGCATGAGGGGAAGCAAACGGACCGGCGATCAGTCGAGCATCGTCGGGTGTGCTGGTCGGTCGCCCCGTTTTCCTTCTCTCCGTTGCCTCCCTTGTGGTGCACCCTGCGAACCCGATCTCAAAGCTTCTCCATTGGCCCATCACTCGTAATTTCTGTTTGTTTAGCTCCACTCTCACATCCTTTCGCTCACGGTTCAACTGCCCAGATGAACCGCCTGTTCGCTCATCGTCCTCCTCGCCGTTCTGGTCGCGCCCGGCCTCGTCGGGCCTGCTGGCCTACGGCTTCTGCCAGGCTGGATGCGCTTCGGTGCAGATGGTGAGTGCTGTCGAAAGGGATTGATCCACTCCTTATCCTTCCATTTTCAGGCCTGCTACGGAGCTGCCGGCGCCACCTGGGGCGCGACGCTGGGGGCGACCGCTCCGGCTTCCGTTCTGGCCTGCAACTCGGCCTTCGGCACGTGCTACTCGGCCTGCGCCGGCGTCACCCTCGCTCCCACCGCCTGATGGAAAGGCCGAAGAAAAGCAGCAGCGTCAGGCTCGCGTCGATTGCTGTGATCACAAATCTATTGTTCTTAACGTCTTGTATGCTTGTTTGTTGTTAATAAACAAAAGACCACGGAAGGTGGGAAGATGAGAGAAGTGGAAACGAGCAATGAGCTTGCTTGAAGGGATCGGCAGTCGGTGATCAAAAGCACTGGAATCTCGTCAGCCTGCCGACTAGTCGAAT
The DNA here is from genome assembly GCA_024699865.1 of Aphelenchoides fujianensis. NCBI lineage: Eukaryota > Metazoa > Nematoda > Chromadorea > Rhabditida > Aphelenchoididae > Aphelenchoides > Aphelenchoides fujianensis. The sequence goes on along the minus strand of JAMPIO010000172.1, from coordinate 74,865 downwards.
GTTTATTGCTGTACGTGAAGATCACAGCATTAAATTCACGCGATCATCGAAGTTTCTGAAGGGCCGCTCGGATCTTCTCCTTGTCGATCTCCTGCCCGCCGTCGTGCATCCGCATCGAGGCGAGCTCCCGCACCAACGGGGCGGCCAAGTGGCTCATCGCGTACGAGCGGGCGGCTTCCAAGTCCATCGGCCGCGCACGGTTAACTTCGGGGAAGTGCAGGCGAACGTCTCGTTGGGCGACGACCACGTTGCGGCTCACGTAGATGCAGGGCTTGCCCGTTTTGCTGCAACAAGGACGCGAGCATGAATCATTAGAGTGTTTGGGACTCACATGAGAGAAAGCTTGTTGTGGAATTTGGCCAACTCGTGACCGACGGTGATCGCATTCTGTCGACACAGGAGGATGAGGAGCGTCTTTCCGTTCGCGAACTGAGCGGCCAGCTCGGACTCGGAGTTCTCGCAGAACCAATCGTCCACTTCGATGTCGCTGAATTGCTTCTGCTTTTGCTGCAAACAACGAACGTTGCATTGCAGAAGAGAATCAAGTGCTGAAAGAAACCTGAACGATCCCGAATTTTGCCGCCAGAATGTCGTCAAAGAGGCCTTCCAGCAGCGGAGTGGTGGGCTTCTCTTCTTCCAAGAACGCACTCAAGTAGGCGGGGGCAACGGCCAGCAGGATGTACTGGAGACAGTCGTCGCAGCGATGATCGACCGTCGAATACTCTTTGCGGAACATCCCGGGCCGGCCGTACGAATCGGAGGGCAAAAGTCAACAATCCGGCGGCTTTTATTCCGAACCGAAGGGCCGCCGAGATTCACGCCCGTTTGCGTCCCGGTCGCCCGATTTGGCCGCCGTTTCCACTCGATTAACGGCGGCCTTCCGGCCGGGACTTCCGTTTAGTCATCGATGGGGACTATTTTGAGTGTGGTGCATTAAAGTGAAGTTTCAACCTCCATTTGTTGCCCGAAATAGGCGGCCGTCAAGCGATCACTTTCGTTCGAATGAACTCGAGCAAGAGGGAACACGGAACTCGAGCCAATTCGAAAGCAATCAATTCGATCGATCGGGCAATTGTTTCGAAGCGGTCGTTTAGGCCGGGCGGTCATTAGTCATGGGAGAACGAGGAGCCGAAGCCGAGCGATACGCCCGGGCAACCAGCGAATTTGTTGAATTTCGACGGAGAACCGCGAAATGTGTTCGTCTCCGCTCGTTCTTCCGCTCATTTGTCGCCTCGGTCGTCCCGTTCGCTTCAAATTGGCCGCCTGCCCGCCTGCGGCGAGAATCTCCGCCCTTCCTTCCGCCCCTCCGCTCAAACAAACCCGCCCACTTTCGGTTTGACCGCCCCGGCCCGGCTTGTTCGTTTACAAATTGGTGCACAAATGATGAGTTCGTTCCGCATTGTCTCGCCCGTCGCTCATTACCGTAGAGGCGAGCTGCGGAAAGTTCGTTTGCGGTTCGTCTGCCAGTGATTTCATTTTCTTTTCGTTTACACCACTTCCGCATTGTCTCTTTCGTTTTGGCTACCGATCCTTCCGCAAACTTTCGCACCTCAAACGTCATTCACACCACTTCTTCGCTCTCGATAAGACGAGATGCTCATTAGGAGCTTTCGAATTGTGATCTTCTTTGCTGCGCCCGTTGTCTCAATGAAATGAGCGTGAAAATGTTCGGAAAAGGGAATTTACGCGCTTCGATCGTAAAACGGATAATTGAGTAAACGGAGGGCGGGCGGTCGGTTGGGGCCGATCGACCGGCCGTGCGGGCGGGCGGGTTGCGTCAGAGTGGACGCGAATCCCCGGTGGACGTTCGGTGCTCAGCTACTGGACAACCCAAAACATTGTTTTTTATGTTCAATTGAATGCGATAAAGGAGAAGACTGCGGGGCGGAATCCTCTTCAACGTCTTCTCCGTTTTCGTATAGACGCGAAGAAGCTTGAGCGACGGCCGACGAAGAGCGCGCGGGGGATTCGCGGCCACCCAAATACGATCCCCCCATCGCTGGCACGCGCCCGCCCGCTCGGAGTCCATTGGCAACATGGGGAATGTCCAAGGACAGGCCGCGGCGCTGCCCGAGCGCACGATTCTAATTGAGCGTCACTTCGATCAAAGACTACCGCATCAACTGCTGGTGCGCCTCGAATGTGAGTGATTTTGATGGCCTGTCGGTTATGGCGAGTGGGCGGCCCCGCTGAGATGCCCCGCTTTCCGTCCGCTTTCGTTCATTCGCATCACAACTCATGACTTTCGGTTCGACGTTTCGCTTTCGATGTTCGTGCTTGCGGATTGACAGACAAAGTCCACTGTTCGTTCGTGAATCAATTCGTTCGAAGTTCAGACGCCCGCATGTCGTTCATGAAGGTGCCGACGGCCGTGCGGCACGAGTCGCCCACCACGCCGCCGCCCCCGATTGCCGTCGAGCACACGCCCGACCGACATTCGCCGGCGCCCTACAAAACGAAGCCCACCGTTCGGATGATCGGCGAGTTGTTGAGCAAATGGCTGATCTACGCGATGGTCATCGTATTCCTCGCCCTGAACATCTACGCCCTGCTGAATCGTGTGAACACCATCCTCTTCCTGCGGATATACCAACTGGTTCGTTCCGTCTGCTTAATTCCCATCCTCTTCGATTCGATTCGATTGGCCGCGCCGTTCTTCCGTCTATTTGCTGACTGACGTCGCAACGAGACGAGAATCCTCCTGTTCAGCCGCCGGCGTCTCGAAATCGAAACTCCAATCGTTCAATTTGGGGCGGGCGGCCCGGCGGGCGGACTTTGAGACGACGCTTGTGCGCATTTCGACCTCCTGTTGTTTTCCTCGGGGATTAACGACGCCGTTCGCAAACCGCCCGGCTGTCGGGCGGGGCTTTTTTCGCGTCGCAAATTTGTAAACTGAACTCGTGAATTGCCCGCTTGGACAATTGAGCACGAGAACGAAGCGAAAAGGAGAGAATGCAGGCGGTTTGTTCTTCGTAACGTCTTTGAGCTCAACGAGCGGTCGGCGAAATGCGGGGGTGTGAAGCGGCGAGGGGATTAGTCGAATTGCGGGGCCCAAGAATGCGGACAGTCCTGGGGGCAAACAATCGGAAGTTATTAATAATTGCACGGACTCGAACTTTGTTTGAGTAAACAAACCAAATGGTTCGGATTGCTCCCGCCATCATTGCGCTGAAGCACCGATCAAAATTTGAAGCAACTGGAGGGAGATCGAGCAAGAAGACCGCAGGCCATAAAGAAGAATCCCGATTGGTTTCAGGCCGTCGCTTGCATCATGGTCCTCACTTCAATCGTGATGCTGGAGTTCTTGGTCTACGCGCGGAAGAACCTGCCCAAACTGAACACGCCGCACAAGATCCCGCGGCCAATGTTCTTCTCCACGTTGATCCTTTCGGTCGGCATCGTCATTGGTTACGCCTACTTCATTGTCTTCTCGCTGGCCTTCCAAGACTGCGATGTGCTGGTGGACACGACCAACCCCTCGGACGTATGGCTGGACATCGCCTACGAAGTGGGCATGGTAAGCAGGCCAGAAAGAAGCAGTTGCTTATACTTAACGTCTTCTTTCCATAGATCTGGTTCTGCATCATTTCCTTCATTTACCTGATGCAACGCGGCTATTACGGCTCCGTCAATTACCATTCGGACAAGCTGCGGCGAGCGTTCATCAACGGGACCATTTGCATCGCCTGGATTCAAGTGGTCGTCTACAAGGGATACCTCTCGCATCAGGTGTTGTGCCAACGGAGAGAACTGGCCGGCTATTGGTGCCCCGACAATCGCCAGTACACTTGCGATACGCACGATCTCGAGGGCACGCGGCAGATATGGTGTGTTCTCTTACTCATGATCCTCTTTCATTCTCCGTTCATTGCAGGTACTTCCTGAACAAGGGACTTCTCAACTCGACGGTCATCGCTTGTGCTTCGGAGTTCTTCCCCGTCATCCTGTCGCTCACTGGCTGGTGTGCGGAGGAGCCGAGGAGCGAGCGGAAGATATCATTCGAAAGCAACGAGTAAGTTTGCATTCTTTCGATCAGATCCTTATGGAGATTCAGTCGAGTTCATTAGACGGCTTTTAGATCAAGGTATTTACTGGGTTTAATTTGTGTTACTCGCTGGAATGCTTGGAATTCCATTAACTTTCAATGGTCGTTTGATTGGACGATTTTCGAGTGGATTTCCCGACCGGCTGGAGGGTTTGACGTTCACACGCATTCCTCTTCGTTCTCCAGCTTCAACAATCGCTCGTAAAAGCAACAATGCGGGAAGCGGGTGGAGATTGCGCAAATTCGCCGCTCATCTCTCGTCCTCGACTTTTAATTTACGCAACCGAAAAGGTGTGGAATTGTTTTATGGGCGCCCGATTAGCACGGCGAGCGCCCGCCAATGTTTTGCCCCGACAAAGTCGTAAAGACGTGGCACGCGAGCGTTGAGTCAATTGTTGAGGTAGTGGGGAGACGATAACCGTTAACGATCTTTGCGGCCCAACCGAACGACCGCATGATCAAAACGGAAGGAAGAAGCTGGCCGCTTTGTCGACTGTCGATGAACTTCTCGCCCATTCGGCAGCCGTGATAACCCAACGGCCGTCTTCGCGAAACTGCGATGACGCCGATTTGTCAGCCAAAAACAAACAAACCGGAACGGAAGTTTCTTCGCACGCAGGGCGATGAGGAGAACTCGTAAAACTTTAATGAAAATAGGGAGCTTCGAGCAAGAAACAACGAAAAGAATCGGACAACTAAATGAAATCCGATGGAATTTGCAGCAAAAGAAGAGCGTTCGTCGAGTGCTCGGCCGCTTCATGGCCGACATCTCGCGCATCTACGGCGCCCAGCACAAACACGTCTCGCTGCCGCCACTCCGCACGGCCCCTTCCTTCGCCTACATCCTTTGTGGGCTGTCGGTTGTGAGCGTCGTTGCCGTAAGCGGAACAATTGGCTAGCCGTGACTGCAGTGATCCCTGCTTAGATCCTTTTCCACTGGCTGGTAAAGTTCTACTCGACCATCCTTTTTGCGAAGCTCTACAAAGAAGGATGGATGTTCGACGATTACGTTCAGTTCTTCTCCGGCCTCGTGCACATCTTCTTCCATGCGGCCGTAAGCTCGCCACCCGCAACGATCAATCGTTTACTCAAGACGTCCTTCTTTCGCAGGTGTATTTCTGGACGACTCGAATCGAAGAGCGCCGCTTCGACGCGCACCACAAGGCGGAAGCTCGCGGCGACATCGTCCTGATCCTCGGCTGCTGCATCCTCCTGACCTTCAAGTTCGTGCTGCAGTTCGTGGAGCTCGACTTCCAGTCCAGCGACGGCTTCATCACGACCTTCTCCTGCGTTCTCCAAATGATCTTCCTGGTGACAACCATCGTGAGTTCGACTTTTCCTTTTTTCCAACCTTCCCCACTCGTTTGCAGGGCTCCCAATGGCTGCAGTTCTTTTCGCTGCGACGAATCTTGGCGTTGGGCGATCGTGTTATAAGTTTGAAATAACGGGTTCGATCGCTGACAACTCGAGAGTCCAATGGCTAAAATCGGACTACTTTGTACAAAGTGCGGATTTGCCGAAACTTCACGATTTTTCACATTTTTGTGTCGTCAGCCGTTTTTCTTTATTATTTCCTCGTTTTACATCAATGCTCTCGCGCTTCCGTCCTCGTCTCAATAGCGTCCTTCACCGCTAAACTGCGTTCATTTCGCGAGTACCTTCTGTGAGTATCGTGTTACTGTTCTTCGGCTGATTCAGTATCATGATACTTTCAGTCGAGACCACAATCGTCAAGTACCAGATCACGAACGAGCAGGAGTTTGGCTTCCACCAAGTGACCCTCATCTCGATGACCGTCTCCCAGTCGATCTATCCGGCCGACTACCTGTTCGCCTTCACGGTTGCCGGCTGTTGGATGGACCTCATCTACCGGTAATCCTGCCAGTCCCTATTAGTCATCCGTCTCGTTCAGATACTCACGAATGGGCTACTTCCAAATGGGCCAACCGCCCTTGGATCAACTCGAATTCGACAACCACTCCATTCTGAGCGCGACGACCGTCAGCCGGCGGCCGACCACTACGCACGGAGCACCGCCTCTCGTTGCCCACGATAAACGTGAACGAGGCCGCAGGTGAGCGCGGAGAACACAGTTGATTGTCGGGTATTGCTCTCGTTAGTCGACATACCGATGCCTTCCATTGATAAACCGCCTTCTCCCTTGGTCTGTAATTATCTTCCCCCAATCGAATCCCCGCTTTGTACCCGACCTGATGGCCGAATGGTTTGAAGTAAATCCATTTATTGAACGCGGGAGATAACAAGCAAAGAATAACGACCATCCGGAAGCTAACAGAAAGAAGGGAGAATTATGCGGAAAGCGGGCGAAGAGGACGACCTTCCGTTCCACTTCCAATCGAGGATCAATGCAAAAGAAATGGAGGGGATGCTCGCTTGTTGCTCGAACCAAACAATCTTCGAACAGAATCCAGCCGGTGGTGCTCCTTTGACGCGAAAGGATCGAAATCAAGCGTGTGGCCTCCGAAGCAATCACGAGTTCTCATTTCTCCGGTGGGAAAGAGCGGGGAGAAACGGGGCGAACAAGCAAGTGAGGACATCCAACTACAGACCTTAAGCATTGATACGACGAAGAGGAAGCAGAGCGCAAGGCCGCAACAAGAAGAATCTTTTCGGATCGGAAATGCTTTGGAAGAAGGGGGAGAAATGATGCCTACTCGTTTGAAGCTGAACGCGCGCGCAGGAGCAAATGAAACGAACGGTGGGTGGAAGGCGCTTGACGGGACAAAACTTCAAACAAAAAGCGGGTGATTGACCGCGTAAAAGAACGTGAAGCTACGTGAACATCCGATTACCGCGCTATGCATCGAAAAGGACCAGAAGAGCGGGGAAACGAAGAATACTGACCAACGACGAAGAATACTCAGCGAATCCAACGAATTGAAAGAAGGGGACGTCAAAGACATGATCGCTTGCGATGAGAGAAACAAATCATTATGGCTGCGTGCGTAGCTGCGAAGCCGCCGTCCTAATTATGCGAAGCTGCGGGGAGAGGGAAGAGAGATCGCCATCAACCGTTCACGAGGGCAATGGAGTGTGGGGGATGAAAGAAGCTCGAAAGGTTGGGGAGAAGTGTGCATGGATTGAAATGAAGGGAGTCATTGGATGTGGGGCACTAGGTCGATGGTTGGAGATGAAGTTGTCATGTGTTGATGGAGTTCAATCGATGCCTGCAAGAATTGAAGTTGAGATGCAGTTCGTTGCACCGGAACGAACCATTCAAGGCAGAGTGGGAGTGCGACGTCGAACGGTGGTCGTGATGTTGCCCTCTTCGTCCACCGACTGGACGCGCTCCTTCCGGTTGGATGTTCCGCAAACGATCCTTCGTTCTCCGTTCCGGTGAAGCGAATGTGCGAGTGGACGGGGTCGGTGACACGAGTCAACACTCGGCGCGTGATCGTCTCCGTTGACCCATCGTCCGTCGTTTGGATTGTTTCGTAGGTGGTCAGCGTGGTCGGGTAGTCTTCGATCACTCCCTCGAGTGAATCGCGATCGTCCTCGTGGTATTCCTGCAAATAAGAATGTTCATTCAACGGTTTTGATTCAAAGCGGGGTACCTGGAAAGTGGCGGCCGTGTCCTGACTCAACGCCGCTTGCGTGTCCTGGCTCTGGCCCTCCTGATGGGAGACGCCTTCGAGAAGCGAGTCGTCGGTGTGCGAGACGACGTGCGCGCCGTCCAGCGAGTCCACCGACGTTTCCATCGCCTGTTGGCCGGCCGCAACGGCAGCCGCAATCGCGGCTTCGACGGCGGGCGGGATGGCCGACGGCTCCAGCGAGTCGGCGGACGTGATCATCGCGGCGGCGGCATCGCTCGCGGCGGCCGCTCGTTCTTGGAGTTCGCTCAACGAGTCCGCTTCGTCGTTGTCCTCCTGCACGCTCATTTCTTCGACTTCGGATTCTTCGCGGATGTCCGAAAGGATCATGACTTCCGCTCCGGCACCCGTCGAGGTCATCTGCTCTTCGAGGACTTCGCGCTCCAGGTTCTCGAATTCGGCCAACGAGTTCAGCGATCCGGTGGCCGAGGCGACCATTTCGGCGACCTCCTCTTCGCCCACCGACGTCGGGCTTCCGTTCGTGCCGACGGCCGTTGCGGAGGCGGCGGCCGTGGAGGCGATCGGCTGCTTGATCTCCAGTTCGAGTCGCTCGAATTCCTGCAGGCTGGACTCGCTTCCGTCGTCCGACTTTGCGGTGGGCGGAGAGTTCGCCCGGTTTGCGCACCAAAATCACGGAGATGTCGGCCGACGAGCCTGCGCTCTTCGGCCAGCGACTCGGCGTCCGGGGCGGTGGCGGGCGTGAGGGAGGCGCTTCGGGCGGTTCGGCCGGTCCCTGATCCACCGACTGCCAGCGGGGCGGGACGGGCGAGCGGGGACGTGCGGCGGGCTCCTCGACGGCCAGTCCGCCGGTTGCCGCCGCCGCTTCTTCGGCCTCCTGCTTCTCGACCACGTCGAAGTCGGCCAACTCGTCCTCGTCGGCATCGGAGGGCGGCCGAATGCTCGTTCGTTTCGGGTTCCTCTTCCGCGATCGGGCGTCGGGATTCGTCGAAGATCTCGACCGTCGGCTTGTCGTCGTCGTCATCCTCCGCACCTTCCTGCAGGTCGGGCACGTCGCCGCCGAAATCGTCGCTTGGTGAACGGACGATCGTGGCTCATCTCCGTGCCCGCACTGTCGCTTCGCTCTTGCAGCAGGCGGGCGTAGTCGAACGCCGCACGGGTCGGGGGCTCGGCGCTCAGATCCACTTCTTCGCCGCCTTCTTTCGGCGATTCCGACGGGGCGGTCGGTTGCTGTTCGGGGCTCCGTTCGGCGGGCACTTGGATTCCGCCCATGTGGAACTGCGACTCGTAGGTGCCGCTTTCGATTGCTTCGCGGGCGATCCGCTCGGCCGTCTCCTCGTGGTCGTCCGCCTTCGTCGTGCGCGAGTTCTTGCCTTCTCGCTCTGCTGCTCGTGCTGCGCGGGTTGTTCGACGCCTTCGGCAGCAGAGGTTCGCGAACTCGGCGGCTTTGCGGGCGACTCGCTCGCCGGCCGCGAGTCCCGAAGGTGGGCGTCGGGCGACTCGGTGGTGATCAACTCCTCGTCTCGCGGCACCAACTCGAAGTCCTCTTCGGGCGTCGGTTCGCGATGAGAAGCGGGCGGCTCTTCTTCCACTTCTTGCTCGGGAGTGGGCGCTTTGGCCGGCTGTTCGTGGGCGACGACCTCCTCGTCCGAGTGGGCGAAGTAGCCGGCCGCGTCGTCGAGGATCTCCACTTCGTCCTCGTCCTCTCCGAAGCCACTCGGTTGGTCGGGCGCTTCCGTCACTTGGATCGTCGGGGAAGCGGTCGGTTGCACGCCGGATTCGCTGGACGGGGCGCCTTCTTCGGCAATGAGCGGAGCGGCTTCTTCTTCGGTGGTGATCGGGTGCTCCAGCTGTTCGATTCGCTCCGACTGCTCGGCCTCCGATCCGGCCAAGGACTCGTTGCTGGCCGTCTCCTTCAGGCCGGCCGGCTTCAGCATCGCGGCGTCGGGCTCCGGTGACGAGCGGCGTTTCTTCGACGGCCAGCGGAGATTCCCGAGAGGTCGCCGGTCGTCTCCTCTTCGAATCGCTCGTGTTTGTGCGAAGCGGCCGGAGAAATGGGCTCCAGCACGTACTCCTCGACGGCCTCTTCGCTCAAATGCCGCAATTCTTCCGTGGATTCGGCGCTCGGTTGTTCGGCAGGCGGTTGGGCGGGCGTTTCGTCGTGAACTTCAGCACGGTCGCCTTCTTCCTTCGCTTCTTCGGCTCGTTGCTCTTGCGTCGCCGTGCGTGGGGCCGAACTTCTCTTCGATTTTGTCGCCGAACTCCTCCAGCTTCTCGCCGATCGCCTTTGCTCCCATCGCAACGGCCCCGGCGAGCATCGTGCCCAGGCCGACTTTGTTGTCCGGCTGCTCCTCTAATCCCTTCGTCGATGGCTTCGGAGAGCTCCTCTTGTTGCGGGACTTCGGGAGCGGCTTCACGCTCGACCGGCTTCTCCTCTTCCGTGCGGGTGGATTCGATCGGGTGTTCTTCTTGCGGATGCTCTTCTTGCTCGTAGGCGCTCTTCTTCGGGCTGCATTTCGTGCTCGTGGCGGGGCTGCTCGTCCTTCCCGACCTTGGTCCAAATGTTCCAGTTCTTCCGATCGACTCAACTGGACGGGCGATCGGCGGGCTTCGGTCGGCTGTTCGTCTGCCGCTCCCTCGATTTCCGCGCTCTCGACCACGTCGTCGGCGATTGCGGGCCGGCTGCTCGACGACGAAGCGGAGATTCGGACGGCGAGGCGCGCTCGTCGGTCGTTTGCTTCGTGCTCGATCGGGTGCTCTTCGGCGGCTGCAGACGAAACGCGCGGGGATTCCGGTCGTTGGGCGGTGTGCTCGGAGATCTCCTCGCTTTCGACCATCTCGAAGGGCGAGGCGGCCAGCGGCGAGTGGGGTGGTTTGTGCTCGTCGACCACGCGCTGCTCCTCCTCCTCCACGGGCTCGCTTTCGACGATCTCTTCCTCGTGCTCGAATTCCTCCACGCGTTCGGCGGGCTTCTTCTCCAGCGTGCCCACGTCGAGGATCATCTCGCTTTGGCGGAAACTCGGTCGATCGGCCGGCAGCTCGTCGATGGACGCGCTCTCCACGACCTCTTCGAATTTGCCCACGGAAGGGCGGTCGGTTTCGAAGTCGTCGGCCGGTTCGTGCTGTTCGGCGCGAACGGGGAGTCTCCGTTTCGATGCTCTCGCTCTCGACGATCTCGGCCGACGGTTGCTGGACATCGACGGCCTCTTCGTGCACCGGGCGAGCTTCTTGGACGGACGGCGACTCGGGACGCGCCCACCTCGGCAGGAAGAAGGCGGCGGTTGGTCGAAGGCGACGTCCTCGCTGTCCACCACGCCCTCCGGAAGCTCCCGCTCGACCGGCTCGTTGATTTCGGTGGAGAAGCGGCGGCCTTCCGTTGCGGCCGGCGGGTGGATCGCTTCGCTTTCGACCACGTACTCCTCGTGGAGGCCGGGGATGGGCTCTTCGTCGGTCACGAAACGAATGGCCACCTTCTCGTCGGCAATGGTCGACGTTTGGGGTTCGCGGGCGACGTCTTCGCTTTCGACCATCGGGAAAGACTTCAGCGATTCCACCGACCATTGCTCGGCGTCCGTCTGCGGGGCGGGCAGGGTCGACACTTCGGTGGTCGTGATCACGACTTCTCGCGGCGAAGACGACCGTTTGCTCTCTTCCTCGTGGCTGCTGGACGTCCTCGCTCCGACGAGCGGCTCGTCAACGGTGATGTCGACGCGGCTCGGCTCGGGAGTGGGCGGAGCGGCGATCCGCTCGCTCTCCACTTCCTCGGCGAGGATCTGTTCGGTTGGAGTGGGCACGGGCGGCTCTTCGTGACACGACGTGGCCATCGGCTTCGTGCTCGAGGGTCGGCGAAACGAGTCGCTCTTCGGGCGATCGGCGGATTTCTTCGCTCTCGACCACGTCCTCCGGCAATCCGCCGACCTCTTCCGCCTTCTCCTCCTCTCGGCTGGGCGGCTGCGCCAACTCGCTGCGAGGGAACGTTTGCTCTTCGGACGGCGCGTAGTCTTCGCTCTTCGACGATCGCTTCCTCTTCGTGCTCGTGGTCGCCGTCATCGCCGAAACGCTGTTGGATTCGCTCGCCCATCTTCTTGATGCCCTCGCCGACCGCTTGAGCGCCGAGCACCGCCGCTCCGGCCACCATCATGCCAACGCCCATCTTCTGGCCCGACGGCTTCTTTCTTCGTCGTCGTCGTGGGCGGCGGGATGGACGGCTTCTTCTTCTTGTCGTGTTGCTCAACACTCCCGGCGATGCTCGTGGAACGTCGGGAGTGGGCGCGGCGTGCGGGAGATCTTCGGACTCGACCACGTCCTCTCGCTCGACCTCCACTTTGCTCGTCTCGGCGATCGGCTGTTGCAGAACGGGCGATTCGAGGCCGGCGGGCGTTTCGGGCGAAATTTCCTCCGATTCGACGATTCCCTCCGCTTCTTCGCGGAAATCGTGAGGAGTGGACGGCTCGTGCTTCTCGACAGTCGGGGATTGCCGTCGCTCGTGTTGCTCTTGCGGCTGGACCTCGGCGGATTCGACCAGCTCGTCGGATTCCACTCGCTGCTCGTCGAAAGCGATCGGTTTGGCTTCGAACTGCTGGGCGGTCGGGACGGGAGCGTGCTCGCCGAACGAAATGTCCGTGGATTCGACCACTTCGCTCTCGTCCACGCGTTCTCCGCTCAACGGCCGGTCTTCTGCGGGCGTGTGCTGTTCGACGGATTCCACTCGTTGCGGTGAGGTGACCGAGAACTGCCGGTGCTCGAATTCGGGCGTGTAGACGACGGAAGAGGACTCCACTCGCTCGCCGTCGTCCGTAAACGCGTACTCGCCGTGCGTGTGGCTCTCGGCGGTGGGCGATTCCAACTGGGCGTTCTTCCTCCACCTCCCGCTTCTCGACGTCCACTTCTTCGTGTGCGGAACGAGCGGGGCTGGGCGTCTTCAGGACATCGATGGGCTGCTCGACGGCCTCTTCTTCGTGTCGGGGCTCGTAGATCGATTGTTCCATGAGGTCGGTGCTCTCGAGGCGCCCCTTCTGCTCGTCGTCCTTCTTGCGGAATGATCGAGTGGACGGTCGCTCTCGGTGTGGGTGGGCGTCTCGCCGAACACCTTGTCCTCTTCGTCAGCCGGGATGTAGAGTGATTGCTGCATGGGATCCTGAGAGATTCGGCCCACTTCGTCTTGCGGAACGGAGGCGATCGAGACGGGCGACTGGAGATCGAGGTCCGTTTCTTCCACCGGATGCTCGCCCACCAGTTCGGTCGGCCGGGCGAACTCCTGCATCTTTTGTTGCTGGATGGACTCCGTGGGAACTTCGTAGGAGGGAGTGCTCGCGTACGTCTCGCTGATCTCCTGGTAGCCGCTCTGTTGCTCGTCGGCTTGCGCGTGCGGCAAGGACGTCGGCGATCTTGTCGATGGCCGCTTTCGCTCCGAGGGCCGCCGCTCCGAGGATCATCGTTCCGATCCCCATCTTGCTGCCTTGGTCGGGGCTTTCGGTCGTTTCCTCCCCTTTTTCGGCGTGTTGCTCGTGCGGTTGGGCGGGCAAGTGACGTTCGCCCGCCTCTTCTTCGGCAGCGGCATGCTCGAGTTGCGAGCTCTCGACATCACGAGCGGCGGGCGCGTGTTCGTCGGACGGCTCTTCGGCTTTCGCCTCGTGTTGGACGAACTCGGCGGAATACTCGGAGACGGGCGGGACGTCGGCCGATCCCCGCGTGTATTCGTGCAGCACCTCCTCGTCGGGCGTCTTCCGCTCTTCGATTTCGGCTCGCCGGCTGCTCTTCGTGCACGACGCATCGGATTCCTCGTGTTGAGGCGGCGGGAAGGACGGTCTTCTCGTCTTCCACAGTCGGCGCAACGTCTGGGCTGGGCGAGGGCGAGAAGTTCTTCTTCGTCGATTGCAGGCGAACTTGGCGGGCTGTCCGTGGACCTCGTGTTCTTCCCGCTTCGATTCTTCGGCGGGCACTTCGTGCAGCACCTCTTCGTCGGGCGTCTTCTGCTCGGAAACCAACTCGGGAGTCTTCGGTTGTCCTTCGGGAGTTTCCGCCGGGGCAGTCGCTTCTTTCTGCTGCTCTTCGAACGGATGGACGTCTTCGGCACTCCGCTCGTGCCGCTCGGAAATCTTGCTCCTCGAATTGGGGCGACGGCGGCGCGATTTCCTGCGGCTCGTGGGCGGGCTGCTCGATCCGCTCGGAGGTGATCTCGCTGAAGGGGATGTCTTGGATGGTGGTCTGAATGACGATCTCTTCGGCTTGGACGGGCTCCCGCTCCATGCGAACTTCGACGTCGTGATCGAGCGGGCGCTCTTCGGACGGCGTCGGGCTGTGCGGTTGCTGTTGATCGTGGAACGTGTCTTCGATCTTCGGCTCTTCCACGATCAACGAAGCGATGCCCTCGGCCACCAACTCGGCGGTTTCCTCCGCCTCCTGCTCGTGTGCCAACTCCTGCACGTACTCGTCGGGCGTTGGAGTGCGGGGCTTGTCCTCGGCGGGCGCCTCTTCGTCCAAATGGGCGATCGCTTGCGGAGAGGCGGCAATGATCTCGTGCTCACGAATCTCGACGATCGGCGTCTGCTCCTCGACGAACGGCTGCGGCTTCTCGTCGGTGGGCGAGATCTCGACCATCTCTGTGGTCTGCAGCTCGTCCCGCTCGGCTTCGCGCACTTCGGACGGCGTCGATTCGATGGTTGCGGGCGTGACGGGCGTTGCTCGTGGGCTCTCTTCGGTTTGCAGGAATCCCGCAGAGATCTCCTCTTCTTGCGGCTTCGGTTCGGGCGACAGGCGGCGCGGAGATTCGGACGGCGCTTCTTGGGACGGCGTCGTCGTCTCCACTTCTTCCACCCGGAATTCGGCCGGCTTCTGTCCGCTCTGCTCGCGCGCTTCGAAGTGGAGCTCTTCGGTCGTGAACGGCGATTCCTCGATTTCCGCTTGGATCGAGGAGGCTTCCGTTGGGCTGGCGCTGGGCGCTTCGACGACCTCCGGCCCGCTCGACGTCTCGGCGGCGAACGATTCGCGATGGGCGGCGAATTCGGGGACGACGACGTCGGCTTCCGTGTGGGCCGAGTGCTCGACACTGGGCGCTTGCTCGAACTCGGCGTGAGCGATGACGTCGGGCGTCTTTCGCTCTTCGACTTCGACCGACGGCTGCTCTTCGTGCACGACCTCGCCGGATTCTTCGGCTTGCGGCGGCGGAAGGACAGCCTTTTCGTCTTCCACCGTCGGCGCAACGTCTGGACTGGGCGGGGCGAGGAGTTCCTCCCGTTCGATTTCGGACGAGTCGGCGGGCTGCGTGTGGACCTCCTCTTCTCGCTTCAACTCCTCGGCATGGCACTCTGATCCACGTGCTCTTGCTGGACGTTCGTCTTCACGCGCTCGCTCTTCGGCTTGTTCGGTCGGCTGTTCGCTGGCGGCTTCGTCTTTCGGCTCGCCGCGGATGGCATCAAACAGCTTCATCGCGCCCATGGCCGCTCCACCGAACGATCATCGTCCCGAGGCCGATCTTCTCCGTCGGCGAGTGCGTTTGGTCGTCGGGAGTCGGCGTTCGCTCTTCGCGCACTTCTCCGCTCACTTCTTGCTGCTTCGCGTGTTCTTCGGGGATGACGGCGGTCGGCGAGTGCTCTTCGCGCACGACCAGATCAGATTCCTCGTGTTGAGGCGGCGGAAGGGCAGTTTTCTCGTCTTCCACAGACGGCGCAACGTCCGGACTGGGTGGAGCGAGGAGTTCTTCTTCATCGTGAGGTTTTGTGGGCTCTTCAGCGATCGGGGCGGCCGGCGGGTGGTCTTCGGGCGAGGCCTCGTACGTGAACTCCTCCGCGGCCGAAACGGAGGGTCCGACGTCCTGGGCGACAAACTCCTGGACGACCGCCTCGTGGATGGGTACTCGTTCTTGGCTTCGCGCCGCCTCCACGTCCACCTCCTCTCGCTGCTCGTCGCCCACGACGGGAGCGGGCAGTTCGGGCTGGAGTTCGGTGCGGGGCGTCTCGGGCGTGCTCACGAGCTCGTCGCTGGGCTCCTCGGTCGACCGAACGTGGATGATCGTGTTCTCCGAGCGGATGCTCTGCTCGCTCGGGCTGCCGGAGATCTCGCTTCCGTGAGCGGCGGCTTCCGATTCGGGCAACAGATCGCCGTGGATCATCTCTTCGGCTGTCCGTTCGATTGGGATGTACTCCAGCTCGGTCGGCGCGTCGTAGTCGGGCACTTCGGGAGCTTTGAGGATCGTCTGCTCGTCTTCTTCCGGATATTCCACGTGTTCTCGTCGTTCTTCCACCGCTTCTTCGCGCACATGAGCGGCGGGTTGCTCGAATTCGCTGGCCGCGTGGACGGGAGATTCTTCCACCTCCTCGATGATTCGCGCGTCTGCGGCCTCGACTTTCGGTTCGATCGGCGTGACCTTCCGCATGTCCACGGGCTCGATCTCGTCGAAATCCTTCGGATGGTCGGGCGAAATGTCGTAGCGCTCGGCGGGCGGCACGGCCGACGGCTCGTCTTCGCTCGTCGACCGATCGGCCAGCAGGGCGGCACCGGCAGCGGCCACTGCGCCGGCAGCCAACGCGGCCGCTCCGACCAGTCGGGAGCGTTCGGGCGATGGCGAACGAGCGGCTTCTGCTTCGGGTTTCTCCGGCTCCTCTTCGTCTTGTTGCTCTTCGATGATGGCGCTGTCGGGCGGCGATTCGATCACCGGGCTTGCGGGAGGGGTCTCGCGTTGAACGAACTGCTGCGTGGCCGCTCCTTGAATGGGGATCGTCTCCTGATGGCCGGTGGATTCGAATTGGGTGTGTTCTTCGTCCGTTCGCCCGTGATGCTGCTCGCCGGCATGCGCGTCGATTTGCGGCTGCTGTGCGACGTGGGCGGTTTGTTCGAAGCGGTCGCTCGGAACGGGAGACACGTGCTCCACTTCGTGAGTCGTCGTCGGCACTTCTGCTTCCTTCTCCAGCGTCATCTCTTGAGTGACGGCCGCCGGCTCGTGGCGTTCGGTCGGCTCTTCGCTTCCGCGCAAAGAAGTGTGCGTTTCGTGCGGTTCGGCGGTCGAGCGCTCCTCTTCGATCACCTCGCGGCTTGCGAGTTGTTGAATCGGAATGCTGCGCGTTTCGCGGAGGCTCTCGTCGCTCGTGTCGGGCACCTTCCTCCACCGCGAACGCCTCGCTCGGCTGCTGCGACTCGACGGTCTTCTCGCTGATCGTCTGGCTGGTCGCCCGCTCGGCCGGCAGCTCGTGCTGGACGGCGTCCAACGAATGAGGGCGATGCTCGTAGTCCTCGTTCTCGTGGAAGTCGTGCTCGGATTCGATGGACTGGGCGGGCTCCACGCGGCGCGGCGCCTGCTGCTCGGCCATTGAGAGCGGCGGGAGTGACCGCGATTTCTTCGGTCAACTCCACCGGTCCGGCCGTTTTTGTGCTCGATTGCTCACGGACCATGTGCTGAGCGACGTCTTCGGCAACGGGCCGCTCGCTCTTCGCTTCGATTGTGATCGTCTGCGAGTGGTCGGCCGGTTGGAACTCCCAGCGCTCGACGATCGTCCGTTCTTCGACAATCGGCTGCTGCTGCTCGTGTTCCTCGTCTTCCTTTGGCTGGATCTCGCCCGCCTCTTCGGGATGCGAGAACTTTTGGATCAGCGAGTGAACGGATGCGCGGGGCTCGGCCGGCGACTCGGCGGCGGCGGGCGCGTCTTTGGGCGGCGTGCTCACGGTCGTGGCGCTGCCGATCTGCTCGACCAGCTCCTCGACGGTCACCGAGGCGGTCGGCGTTTCGGGCACATCGGCGGCCGCTTCTTGGGCTTCCGGCTCGAGGAGCGCCTCTTCCTGCGGCTTGACGTCGATTTCGGTCGGGCGGGCATGCGGGTGCTCCTCTTCGGTGTGGGCGACTTCCCCGTGCACGCGCTCTTCGACCACCGGCGGCGGTGCGGTGGACGGCGGGCCCGGCGGTTTGTTTCAACGATTCGAATCGTTGGATTCGGTCGCGCACCGACGATTGACTGCTCGTGTCGCTGTCATCTAAATTCGCGAGATTATTCGGGAGTTTTTTTGAAATGTGGATTGCGGTTTCTTGCTTCTGTTCTTCCTCAGATTTCCGTCTTTAGGTTCGAACACGGGTGGAAGCTTACTGACCCCCGGAATAAGGAACAACTCGATTGGAACATTCGATTCAACCCCACTCTTCAAAACTTTACCAACAGTATACCACTTTGTAAAGACCCCTCTTACCGCTCCGAAACGAACTCAATTCCTGTCCGAATGAATCTACGAACTCAACGAACAGAACGACGGATTTACGCACGAAACGAAAAGGGAAGAAGTGCAAAGAAGTGGCTTTTATTCGATCGTCCATTGGCTTATTCCTACAAACACCAACACAAAAGACGGCAGTCGTTCGTCACCGTGAAGCGAACACTCGACTGCCGTCCCACGCCGAACCGAAGGATACGAAAGGGGGTGGAGAACACAAAGGAAAAGAACGTAAACCGCCGAACGTGCACGAGCTCAATAATAATTAACGGGGATCTGTTGGATGGGGATCAATCGAATGTGATGCCCGCTGGGGTCCAACTGGCCGTCGTACACCTGCCGATTGATCTTCAGTCGAATGAGTTGGTCTAAAACAACCCGATGATTGCTCGCTTTCTTTCGGTTGGTCCAAGCAGCACAATCCAATCGAGTTACGTCGGGGTTTCCGCACGCCATGCACGTCCCACTTGCATCGAAGGTTCGTTAACGAATAGATGAGCGCCTCGACACGTACAACAACACCCACGAGCACAACCCATGCCGCTGTTGAATGCGCAAGAGATTCACGGCTTTACCAACAGAAAGCCTCTTCTTTCTGCTTTCCCACCACCACAACACGAACGAACGAACGAGCGAGTGATTAGTGATAGTGGAAGACCGGTTTATCCGAAACGAAACGAACACAAACGATAGTCACAACCAACCAAACAGAAGCACACGAAATCATAATGAGAAGTCAACTGAAGGTGGTCGTCAATTCACAACACAACATAAAACCAATCGATTACTCTTTGTTGTTGGAACGAAATCGAGAGTTAAACACACGATCGTTTGTTTCGGAACGATCGCCAATTGGAGGAGAAGAAGGTGGACAGTTGAGAAGAAAACAAAACGGAAATCCATTCGTTTGATCAATCCAATCACTCTCGTTTGTGAGTTCACTCGGGGGAAGGCTGGCCTTGCACGGCCGACTCACCTTTCAGCTCGTGATCTCCGGCGCCTGCAAATGGACGGGTTAAGCGGGGGAAGTTCGTGCACTCGGGGGAAGAAGCACGAAGATCGCGGGACGTCGTTCTTGGTGGACACTCCGTTTCGTTTCTTTGTCGTTTGCTTAGAACGTTCTTTATTTATGCCGATCGAACTTAAACACACACATTCCATCTGCTTACTGTATGCATGGATCGATTAAAGCCGGATGAAGAGGCAATAGAAAGAAAAAGTTTTGTTCTCGAGGTTCGTAGAGGAGGGCAGGGGGTTAGACGAGAATGGAGGTTCATTAGTGTTGAATCAAGACCGGAGGATTCGAAGCGGCAGATTGTTGCGGTTCAAGGCAGGAGTAAAAAGAAGCCGATTGCACAATGAGAAGCAGTAATCGAATAAGCACAAGGTTAAAACGATTAGAAACAAAAGAGGGCAAGTAGAGGGGATCGTTGGTTCTCGCAAGATTTGGGAGAACATTTTGCACGTCATTTACCTTCGAATTCAATCGACCCTTGGAATTTCCGTCTTTCACTTCCGCATTCTGTTCGGGGGATCGGGGGTTAACGCGAGGGATCGTCGGTTTCAATCACTCGCATTGCGGGGAACGACCACTTTGAGGGGGGGGGAGAGCGGTTATTGGATCACTCGGGGGAAGCGAAGGGGATTGAACTTTCGTAATGAGGTTGTTCCACAATTTTATGCCCCGAATTGACGTTCTGGGCCCCTCATTAAAGCGTAGGTTGCTCATAAAAGCCGGACATTCGGGAACATCTGGCGGCTTTTTGCAGCGAGCCGCCCGTCGCGTTCGAACAGCCCAACTGCATTCGCCCCCATCGTAACGAAGAAAAGCCACAGCGCACACGCCAAATGCGAAGAAGAACGAAAAGCAAAATGAAGAACATGTAGCGGACAAAAAGAAAGAAGCAAGAAGCCGGCAGTTCCTCGTCGTCATTCTCCCCCAATCGAACGGCAATCGATCCCCAAGCAATCAAACGAGATGAAGGAGGCAGCAGCAGCAGAGCGCAGAAAGTGGAAGAAGATCGTGAGAGGCAAGAGAAGCAAACAAAGAGAAGAGAATCGCTCGATCCATCTACAGTAAACAGACGAAACATTCATTTGTGTGTTCGTGCGGCATTCACTCATCCACAACGACCTTCCGTTCTCTTCTTTCTTTCTTCTCGAATGTCCACCAAGAACGAACGCCCAACGCGATGCTCGCATCAAAGAAGGAAAAACCTCAACGCATACCTGTGATGCCCGAGTGCGTGGTGGTCACTTGGCGAATGGAGCGTTTGGTGACCGTCTCGTTGCCGTCGCCCGTCGTCCAGCCCTCCTCGTTCGCATTCCGATGCTTCA
The DNA here is from genome assembly GCA_024699865.1 of Aphelenchoides fujianensis. Classification (NCBI taxonomy): domain Eukaryota; kingdom Metazoa; phylum Nematoda; class Chromadorea; order Rhabditida; family Aphelenchoididae; genus Aphelenchoides; species Aphelenchoides fujianensis. The sequence continues at coordinate 54,720 of JAMPIO010000172.1, read as the reverse complement.
GGCCATCTGCATTCAGGGGGTGGGGTTGAATCAATCGTGCTCGAACACCCGGCAAGAAAGTGAGGGGGCAAAACGGGGACGAAGAAGAGAAATCGGCGGCTTTTCGTTCGCGTCCGAAAAGCCCCCGTGCAAAAAGTCGAATCACTTGACGGGAAATCAAACGCAAACCGCATTCCATTCGGTGTGTTCAAGAGAGAGAATCACGACGTTCTTTTGCTGCGAAACGAGGAAGAATTTCGGCTGCCGTATTTCTTTCCCGCCAATTCGATTTTGTCGACTTTTGTTTCTCGGGGTTGGGTGTCAAGAGGGGAACGAGGGAAGGGGAAGGGGAGGTTGCGCCCGAACATCTCACCTGGTTGCTCACGCGAATCGAGTGCAGTGCCGTAATCCGTGGTCCCGCCTGCAAAAGAAGGCAGCGGATTAATTGGGGGAAGGGGAACTGCGGGGGGCAGCACACTGATTTCGAGTTTGTTTTCCAAGCAAAACGGGGGTTATCGTTTGATCGTGAGTGCGAAACGGTTAACTTCGATTAGCGAATTTGGAGTTTGATTGGCGGGATCAACGGTTGAAATCAGAGACAAACGAAACGGGCGAGATTAGTCGAACTGCAAACGATCTTCTTTTCCGATTGCTGGGAGCTTTGGGCTGCCGAAAGGCGCGGTTTGGATCGAAAAGTCGCGAATGTCGGGTGTTAGACGGGGGAAGAAAATGCAAGCCACAATCCTCCGCACTGCACACGGTGAGTTCACCCGACGGCAACACACGCCCGAATCGAAGAGAAACCGAGTGGACAGCTCCCGGAAGGCGAAAGAAGACGAAGAAGAACCGAAGCTCAATGGAAAAGAAGCACACGAAAAGAAGACCGTTGGTTAGTGTGTTGAAAAGAGAAGGTTACTGTTGGTTAGAAGAAAGAATCATTGCACGTCGAAGTCGAAAGTGAGTGACCATCGAAAAAACACAACCGCATGCCCCAAAACACGTGGAAACCGCTGCGACAGGCCAGAAAGAAGAGGAAGTGGAAAGAAAAGCGCTCACTTATTTTGTTCATGAGCTTTTGCTGGAGTTCGCGGAGTTGTTCGGGCGCGAGTCCGACCATTCCGGGCGTTTCGGTCTCGTAGAACTGCGTGGTGGAGGTGGTCTTGCGCGAGGTGCTCACGACGATCTGCAGGTCCGATTGGGGATAGTCCGAGGCGAGAATGCGGCCGACGAGTTCGGTGAGCTCGGGATCCGGCGGGACGCCCGTGTTCTGCATGGACATCTCCGACTCCAACGCGTGCAGCCGCTCCACGATGTTCGCGTACTTGGGCGGGTCGGTCATTTGGAGGTGCCGAAGACGAGTGAGGATTCCGGACAACAAGCGGCTCACTTCGTTGGACGCACGCGGCGCCTCGTCGGTTTGATCGCCCGCTTGATCAGGTGCAACACCCGCAGCAGCGGCCGAATCGTCGGGAATCGAGCGCGATTTTAGTGCGTCCGCGGTCGGGGGCGGCGCTTCGGGGGCGCCGATGGCTTGGCGAAGCGGCGGCGAGACGGGCGCGTAGAGCTGGGCGGCCGAAGAAAACGAGTGAAAGGAGAGCGGCGTGGCGGGCAGGTCCACGGAGCGGCGGGCCTTTCGTTCGGTTTGCTCCCCGTTGGCCGCAGGCGGCGGCGGCGGGCGATCGCCGACTGTTGCGGGCTCTGCGCTGCCCGCGGGCTTTTCGCTCTCGATCGGCCCGTTGGTGGCGGCAGCGGCGATCGATGTCAACAACCAACTGGCCATCGGCATTTCGTGGCTTCTCTTCCTCCCTGCCGCCGCCGCCGGAACGAAAGGCGCCGGCGAACGGGGCACGAGCAACGCGGAGACGGCACTCGGTTCGGGCGGCGGGCGGCTGGCCGTTGATTCATGCGCCTCGTCGGGAGCGGCCTCGACAGGTGTCGCACTGACGAGTTCGACCTTTTCGCTCGTTTCCGCTTGTTTTTCGCCCTCCTGCTGCTGCTCCTCGCCGTCGTCTTGCGGCGGCTCCGGTTTCTCGTCCGCGGGCGGCTCGTGGTCATCGCGAGGCGGCGGCTGATCGCCGTTTTCGCCCTTCGAGTCATCAATTTCGCCGCCGCCCTGGCCGCCGTCATCCGCTCGATCGGGTTCGTCGGTCGGCTTCGAGCGGTCAGCGCCCGCCGGCTCCTCGGAAACCTTCGAACTGCGAACACAAAGCCCGCTGATCAAAGGCGCACCGGCCGAATTGACGCCCGACCAAACGATCGAAACGGACTCCGATCCACTCGTTTCCTTCGGCTGATCGGCGGCCTCGTGGGAGGGCCGAATCAACGGCAGGAGAAGCGGCGGGCTGCGGGTTGCTGGTGTCGGACAAGGGCGCGTCCTCGAGGAATCCCTCTTCGCCGGGCCGCGGGCTGATGTGAAGAGCGGAAAGCGCGGACTGCACGAAGAGAAACAAGCGGATTTGTGCTCTCGGCTTGCGGCTCTTCGGCGGGCGGAGCGGCCTGCACTTCGGCCTCGATCGACGGCGGCCTCTCGAACTCGTCGGCGGCCGCGTCTTCGGGCAACTCGGGATCTTCGGATTGGCCGAGGCTGCCCGCGTCGATCTCCTGCTGCGCGCCGTCGTAGCCCTCGGTCAGCTGCTCGATCAACTCCTCCAATTCGGGGCGTTGTTTCGGCTCTTCGGGCTGCTGTTCGCCTTCCGTCTGCTTCGACCTCCTTGCGCTCGTCCGCCGGTTGATCGGCGACTTCTTGCGGGCGGTCGGCCGGCTGCTCGCTCACTTCCCCCTTCTGCGCCTCCTCGCGTTCGGCCGCCTCTTTTTGGAGGATCTCTTCGATGTCCACACTCCCGACCGACTCCAACGAAGGAACTTTGCGCGCTCTCTTCGATCAACTCGACTTCTGCGCGCACTTCTTCGCTCTCGGACGGCGTCAAGCCGGCGACGATCGTGTCGAGCTCGGCCGACTGGGGGATCGCTTCCTCCTCTCTCTGCGTGCCGAGTTTCCTCGAGCTTTTCGGTGGTCGGAAGCGAGTCGACGTGTTCGGTCTTCTCGTCCGCATCCCCGCCCCGTCCCGCTCTTGAACGGCCGCGGAGTCGGGCTCCGAAAGCGGCTCGGTGGTCTCCAGGATGGCCGACAACTCGGAGTAGCGATCCTCGAGCGCAACATCGATGCTGTCGCCGAAGGCCTACAATTGGAAGGTTTGTAAGAAAACATTCCAATCAGAGGCCACTGGCCGCGCAACGCAAGAACTCACTTTGCGAATCGAAAGAATCGACGCCCGTTTGGAGCAAACCGGCGATCAGAATGCGGCCGTCGGCCGTGTAGCCGCCGTGCACGAGCCAAATGGACGACATCGAGAGAGCGAAGAGCAGAGCGATGCAGAACTTAGACGAAGAATGAGCGGATTGAAGGGTCGTTGAGAAAAACCGCCGAAAACAATTGCCGCCGTTCGAATTTCAAGCGCATGCGCTCGGAGGAGCGACGGGCGAAAGAGGACGGCGAACGTGTGTCGTCCGGGGATTGTTCGCCGCCGGCCGGGTGTTAAATGCCGTCGTGTGCGAACGGAGCGCCTCGTCCCGGGGAGCAGCGAGCATAAAAAGCCGTGATCCCCGCCGTTCCCGCCCGAACAATTGGCCGTGAACTCCGCGAACACACGCTCCCCGTCGGCCAGCCACCTGTTTGCGAGCAACAACCGCCGGATTCCTCGTTCGCAGTCGCCAGTCGAACACCATCGATCGCATTTACCGGTGGGCGTGCGCACACGAATTACCGTAGCTGGACGAACGAAAGGACCGAAGGGAGATAGACGAAAAGAACGTTTATGGACAGAGAAAGTAGCAGCGAAAACGATCGAAAGGTACAACGCCCGAAGAGCGGAAAAGAAGAAAGGAAGAACTATCGAGGAAAGAGGAGAAGAAGCGGCGGAACCACGTAGAAATTGCGAGAGAAAGAGGTCACTATCACGAGCAGGCAGGCACTAATCAAAGCTTTTGTTCTCATTGCGGTCTCTTGATCGACTACGCGAGGTTTGCACTAAAGAAACACGAACGAACGACTCCCTGCTGCTCCCCGTCCATTCACTAATCAACAACAATGACGATCGAAGCAGCCACGGGCAGCATGCGAAGAGGGGGATTGAGGTCAAAGACGGGGACAAATCTTCATCGAAACTAAGGCGAACTCAAATCAAACCAAAACGAAGACAATCGAGGGGGCATTCGAACTGAAAGGGGGATCAAACCGAAACGTTCCCTTGTTCCCAGATTTCCCGAGTGATTGAAACCGATTGATTGCTCCCTCCATCCCCTCACGTTCCCTCCTTCTTGATCCCCTCGAACAGAAAGCAGGAGATTCGTTCGGAAGTGCCCAACGGTCGACGGAAATGATCGTGCAAGATGTTTCCCTAACGAACAGACAAACAAAAAGAAACTAACGAATGGCGTATATCTTTTGTGGGATTGCGGGGAGAGCGCTTCGGATCACGTGTTTGTGTTCCTTCGGATTTGCGGCAGCAAAAAGGGCGGCGGTTGTGACCGTCGAATGAGGACGAAGAAGTGAGTTTTGTTCGGCAGAAAGCAGGCATGAATGGGCGGCGGTTTTGTGAGACGAAATGGACGGCAGAAAGCTGCGTATTGCGGTCGAAAGAAGGAAGCGGCGATGAGTGAGGATCGAAAATGCGCACGATTGCGTTTCGTTCGGAAAAACGGAGGCAGTGGGAACGGAAAAGAAATCTAAAGCTTTCTTTAAAACACAACACTTTTGCGGCGATTCGAAAAAGAGGACGACGTTTGGTTTCGTTCGAAAAAACGCTGAGGAATATTGACAGAAGCGACGATAAAAATTCAATCTTCTTCTTCTCTACCTTCTCCGCGCAGGTGGGGCTCCGGCTCGCTGGCGACCGCCGGGCTGGGCTCGTGCTCCTCCTCGGTCTCTTCGATCACCGACTCCTGGAGCAGGTGCGGCGACTCGTCCTCGTGATGCGGCGAGGGCTCGTGTTCGACGGAGCGCACGGGCGAGGGCTCCGCTTTGGGCACGTCCTCGTGGTGGATGATGCTGTCTGCAAGAAGCCGAGTGTCAGAGGCGGCAATTGAGGGCGGGAGAAAGCAGCAGATTACGACAATCCTTCTTTGTTGACTTGTTTCGATCAAAGCAGCGGAAATCATTCATCGCATTCATCTACGAGGTTTAACGCAAGCGGTTGGCGAACAAAAGAGATCACTTTTTACGACGATCGCACTAATCACTTGACGGGAACGAGCATTCGGTAGCCAAAAAGAGCACGTTTTGATCAGGGATCTTCGTCGAGTACCAAAAAGAAGAACGTAAGGGGTTCATTCGAACTGAACGGAAATCAAAAGAAGTTCGTCGTTCAAACCAACACCCGCTCCAACCATTCTTCTGCCCACCCCCCGAAGCCCACTCGTGCAAGACGACCGACCACGAACCACAACCACCCGAACGCCGCCCATCACAAACACCAAAAGCAAAAGAGAAGTTCAAATCAACACAAACCCGTGGCACTCGTCTCCATTTCGTTGGGGTGCTCTTCGAACTGCGGCGTCGGCAGCTTGTCCGAGGGGCTCTCGTCGGCCGGCGGCTCTTCGACGATCGGCGAGGAGTCGTGGGCGGACGAGGGCTGGCCGGCTTCCTCTTGTGCCTCCAGTTCTTGGATCTCCGGCACAACGGTGGAAGTGGGCTCTGCTTCGGGGATGATGTGCTGAGTGACGAGAGTGGTGGTTTCGACGAATCCTTCGGGCGTCTCCTGCACGTTGTGGAGGACCATCGCCTCGCGCGAGTTGTGGAAAATCTCCTCCGCTTCGGGCTCCTCGTGCGGATCGCGCAGCCAGTGATCGCGTTCGACTTCGTTGAGCGGCAACGATTGCCGTTCGCTGACCACCTCCTCGACGGTGGCGTTGTCGCGAATGTAGCGCGTGATGGTGCGCTCGTCGACCACCGGCTCGGCGGCGTCCGGCGACTTGCGCACTCGACGCTCGGTGCGCGTCACCGTGGTCTGGACGTCGACCGCGGCGGCTGCAAGAAGACCACCGAAATCCGTGGGGGCAAAACGGGCGAAAAACCGAAAGAAACGAACGGAAACGGGGGACACACGGACAGGAAAGAACGGGAAACCAGTTAGAACGTGAATGTTTGATTCAATCAGCCCACGAATTTCATCCAAAAGTCCATCCATTGCCTTTCAGATCAAAACATCCCTCGTTCGTTTGAAGGAAGCCAACAGGGAAAAGTAAGAAAAGATGCACACAAACCGAAGAGGAAACGGAAACCAATGAGAAAGTTCAATCCACAGCAAACAGCCCGGCCGAAATCTTCGCTCTGCTTTTCGATTCTCGTGCTTCTCGTGTAAGTGTGCGATTGGAAATGTGCGTGTAGTTGTTGAGCGGAAAGTGCACGTGGTTAAACGATCCGAGTGAAAGAGATCGCTTGCAGTCGTTGAGGCAACACTTTTGTTTCGTGGAGACGCCAAACGTTATTTTTGTTCGCGTGCCGAAAGAACGGGGAATTCGTGAGAACGTCGGACGTGGACGCCACTTGGAGAGTTCGTTGTAACCGAAAGGAAACTTACGAGATTTCTCGGCCGCTCGCAGGTCGTCGCGACTCGTGATGCTCGTGCGGTCCAGGTGCAGATTGGACGAGTCGATCAGACGCAACGAATCGGAGTCCAAATCGCCGCGTTGCAGCTTGTGCACGATGTCGTCGCGACCGATGCCGGCGCAGGGCTTGGTGCAGTTCGGGGACTGAAAGAACGAAGACGATTAATCCATGGCAACTCCATTGGATTCCACTCACCATTCGCATCCTCGCTCTTCACGAACGACCAGATCTTCAGGACGGTCAGAGGCTCTTGGTTCGGCAGTTCTCGTTTGATTTGGCGCGTGTCCGCATCGGAGACGCCCAACGAGCGGGACATTCGCATCCAGTCGCCGCCGATCTTGCGGCTGACGAAGTCGATTTGAGTGGCCAGATCGCCGTCCATCTCCTTGGAGAGGGCGGGCGCGTACTTGGTGGCGATCGCCTCGACTTGGTGGTCGCGGAACGAGCGCTGCAGTGGCGGCAGCTGGCCGCGGTAGTCGGGCAGCGTGATCGAGAGCGTGCAGATCGGGTGCTGGGGCGGGATGTTCTCCGCACGGATTCGCTCCTCCTTCATGATCGCGATCTGCCCGCTCGTTGCGGCCTCCTGGTCGTCGTGTTGGCGCACTTTGACGTTGAAGGCGAGTCGGTTCTCTTGGAAGGGCAGGAAGAAGACGCGCAGCTGGTCGCCGCTCTTCGTGATCGGCACCAAGTTGCCGCGGAACTCGAGGAACTGATGGCGGCTGCTGAGCACTTCGACGTCCCTCGACTTGGCCACCTCGATGAAGCCCTCCTGCTTCTCCAGCGTCTTGTCCTCGCGATCGTCGGTCATGCAGAACAGGCGCAGTTGGCCCTCGTTGGGCAGCGGGCGGCGGGAGAAGACGACGAACTTGGCCATGTAGGGGACGGCGATGGCCTCGTTGTACACCTCTTGGGCCATGCGGGCGGCATCGCGCGGCGTCTGGCAGTCCATCAGCCAGAAGCGCGCGGAGACGGTGGTCGTGAAGGAGACCTCTTCGCCGGTGAACGTCAGCTGCGTTGTGCCCGTGATGTCCTCCCATTGGGCGGGCGACGAGCCGCCGGTGATCGAGCAGAGCAGGCGGAGAGTGGGCGGCTCCTGGCCGGGCTGGGCGCTGTTGTATTGCGTGAGCATTCCCTTGTTGCCGCTCTGCGGCAGCGGGATGCAGAGCGTGATCGGCTTGTGGAACTTGCGGCGGCGCGGCTCGACGGTGACGATCGGCGAGACGGCCACTCGGTTGCCGTGCAGCTTGACGACGATCTCGTTCGGGACGGGCTGCGCCTGCAGCGAGACCTTGATCGTTTTGGTCAGCGAGCCGTCGGGGAAGATCGCTTGCACGCGCGGCACCACGGACGAGAGGATGACGCCCCCCTCCGGTCCCAACGCAGTGGACTTCTTGGCGGACACGTGTCACGACAGCGAAGTACATTGGAAAGTCGTTAGTCAGGATGCGAGTGATTCGAGTCGAATGCAAATCGTCTAGTTGCTGAAGTTCGTTTGCGTCGAAAGACTCGTTTAAGACTTCTTGGACGGCGTCTTCTGTTGCTTCCAATTGGTGTTCTTTCCAGTGCTGGCCGTCGTCTGAGCGGAGGATCACGATCTCGCGCTCGCGGCCACGCAGCGACGCGAAGTGCGGCACTTCGAGCACCACCGGGCCCAAGAACTTGGCGCTGTGCGGGCCCATCTCGAGGATGCGCGAGGCCAACGCTTCGCCTTCGCTGAGCGGCGGCGGGTGGGCGAGTTTCTCCTGCAACCATCGCAATCATTCAATGGACAGGCCAAATTGGTGGACGAACCTTTCGGAGGTAGCGGCACGTGATTCGCATCGGAGCAGCGGCCTTGCGGGGCGGGATGATCACTCGGACGCCCGAATGGCGGCAGCCGCGCATCGCTCCGCCTCGCGCGTCGACCAGAAAGGAGATCAAAAAGCTGAAAAAAACGGAGATGAGTGCACGGAATCGACTATTCGGAGGATGGAACCGACGGGAAAACAACTCTACGACAACGAAAGCAATCGTTTTGTTTGTCTGTCAGGTCTTGAAATTAGTGGGTTGAATTCACACCAATCTTTCTACTATTGATTGCAACGACCAAGCGAATGGATTCAAGGGCTCTCTCGAATCCACTGCTGCTCGCCGCAATCTGAACTGCGGGAACACACGGCAACGAGAACAAAAGCAACCGGATAAACGGGGACGTTTTGATCAAAGTGTGGGGTTTTGGCACCGAACGGTTGATTGAGGGCAGTAAGCGACGCTACTCGCAACTAACGAAAACTCTTTTGGATCACAACAAAAAGCTACGAATCTACGAGGGTTTTCGAACGGCAAGCCGAACACACGCCGCCAACACAAGCGGCTCTTTTTCAAGCTTACGTCTTCATGAAGAGCTTGCTGCAAGAATGAGTGGAGGTTAGTCCAGTTCGTTTGTTGATTGAGAAGTCAAACAGAACACCCGTTTAGTGGATTTTGTGAGGAGACCAGTAAAGCTTTCTCCCTTTAGCGTAAGATGAGTTGTCCTTTTCGATGCCAAACATCGTTAAAGATGCGTAATGTAACAGATTTGTTCTGTTAGATCGGCTGTTCGACCTGTTCTCTTCTGCCCACACTCCAAATTACCTCGGCTGCACGGTGTCCCGCGTGATCACCACGTTGTCGTCGGCACTGTGATCGAGGAACGTCGGGTCGGGGATGGCGGTCGTGACGGGCTCAGCCTGCAGAAGTGGAAGGCGATTAGTCGAAGAAAAGCGGCCGAATGAACGTACTTGTGCCCGCTTGATGACCGCGTCCAGGTCGGCGTCGGTCGTGTCGAAGGCCGACGATTTCATCTGCTCGCCCGTGTGGATCAGGTGGATGACGGCCGAGTCGTGGAGTCCTTGAGTGATGCTCTCGTTGAAGTCGCGGGCGTGATCCTGGGCGGAGGCCTGGATTTCGTCCACTTCGTCTTCCGAATCGGAGAACATCGTCTCGTTCATGCGCTCGGGGTTCTGCGGTTTGTAGCGATCCTCCGTGACGGTGGTCGTCTCGGTGATCACGGTCGTTTCGGTCACCGTCTTCAGCGTTTCCACCACCGACACGTAGCCGAAGCGTTGCGCGATGGAGAGCGGAGTTTGGCCTTCCTGCAAGCGAAATGTAATTAGAAGCGGGACAAACGAGAATGTTGGGCATCTTCGAGTAGAATAATCCCCCAAACAAAGAGAGGAATTAAAGGACTGCTCCTCAAAACATGCGCTCTTTTTGTCTTTGGCTTTTGGATCGAAAAAACGAGCGCTCGAAACGAAAACGAGTGACCGATTCGGGTGTTGAACCGCGCGCCGCTCGGAAGAAACGAGTGGACGAGATAATCGCCCCCTCCAGTCTGCTTTCCGATCCCAAAGCTCCATTCAAGCCACTCGCTCCGGCTCTTTCGGAAGGTCGTGCGCAAAACGAGATGCCCGAACTGGATTCCGAAAACATACCACGGTCTTGGAGTTGGGCGAGGCGCCGTGCTCGAGCAGGTAGCGAACGACGTTGTTGTGGCCCTGCTGAGCGGCCTGATGGAGCGGCGTGTAGCCGGCGGTCGTCTCGGCGGAGACCAGGGCTCCGTGCTCGATCAGCAGGCGGATCATGTTCAGCTGGCCGAAGTGGCAGGCGACGTGCAGCGGCGTGTAGCCGGCTTTCGTCTGCGCGTTCACTTCCGCCCCGTTCGACAGCAACACGCGCGCCACGTCCACTTTGTCCTCTTGGGCGCACAGATGGAGAGGCGTAAGGCCGTTGTTCGCGCGTTCGTTCACTCCGCTGCCGTTCTCGATCAGCAGTCCCGTCATTTCGGTGTGTCCGCTCTCGCTGGCCAAGTGCAGGGGCGTGAAGCCGGCCTTGCTGCGCGCGTTCGGATCGGCCTTGTACGAGGCAGCGCACTCGCGATGTCCATTTGGTTCTTCTTGGCGGCAATGTGGAGCGGCGTGTAGCTGGAAGAAGACGAGAGAATGAGCAATCTTCCCCTTCCTCCCAACACTCACCCGTTCTTCGCCGTCGCTTGTGCGAACGCGCCGTTCTCCAGCAACAACTGAGCGACGCGGTCGTTGTTGTAGTGGGCGGCCACGTGCAACGGCGTCACCTTGTTCTTTGCCCTCGATGTCCACCGGGCGTTCCGCGCTCCAGCAGCAGTTTGGCGACGTTGTAGTTGCCGTACTTGGAGGCCAAATGCAAGCGGAGTGAATCCTTTGCGAGTGAGCGCCGTCTTGTTCGCCTTGTGGTCGAGGAGGATCTGCGCGACCTCCTCCTTTGTCCTCTTTGGCGGCGATGTGGAGGGCCGTGTACTCGTCGCGAGAGGCGGCGTTCGGGTCGGCGTGCGCGTTCAGGAGGATGTGCACGATGTCCGTGTTGCCCAGTCGGAGAAGCGATGTGCAGCGGGGTTTGGAGTTCGCGCGCCTGAGCGTCCACTTTGGCGCCGTTGCGCACCAACACGCGCACGATGTCCGTTTGGTTCGCGCGAGCGGCCAGGTGGAGGGGCGTCTCGCCGCGCACCGTCTCCACGTCCACTTTGGCGCCCTTCAATCGACGAACGGTGATCATTCGAACGATCAAAGCGAAAGAACTCACTTGTTGAATCAGGAAAATTACGATGTTGATGCAGCCCATGAAGGCGGCCACGTGCAGCGGCGAGAGGCCCGACTCGGTGGTCGCCTCCAACGACGCGTAGTACTTAAGCAGCAACTCGACCACTTTGATTCGATTCTTCTTGCACGCGATGTGCAGCGGAGTGAAGCCGTTGAGGGCGCGAGCGTTCGGGTCGGCGTGTCGATCCAACAGCAGCTTGGCGGCCTGGACGTGCCCGCAGTGGGCGGCCACGTGCAGCGGGCGTCAGGTAGTCGACGGTCACGTCGTCCACGGGCGCCTGGTGGTAGAGCAGATTGCGGGCGCAGTCCACGTGATCGCCCTGAGAAGCCATGTGCAGGGGCGCTAGTCCGTTCTGCAAGCAGTCGTCATCAATCTCTCATTCCTCTCTTCATCCACCTTACCTTCGTCTTCGCACCGATGGGCGCGTGGTTCTCCAGCAACAGGTCGACGACCAGCTCGTGTCCCGAACGAGCGGCGCAGTGGAGCGGAGTGAGGAGATCACGAGTGCGGCAGTCGATGAGGGCGCCGTTTTGAAGGAGGATCTTCACGAGGTTCACGCGTCCCCACTTGGCGGCCACGTGCAGCGGGCTGATGTCGTGGCGGGCCTGGTAGTTCACGTTGGCGCCCTTCTCGATCAGCAGCTGGGCCACGTTCTCGTTGCCGTAGTGCGAGGCGATGTGCAGCGGAGTGAAGCCGCTTTTCGACGTCACGTTCGGGTTTTGTTCGCTCTGAACAGGCTTCGATTAATTCTTTCCCCCTCTCTCCGTTGATCACCCACCTGGAGGAGAAGGGTGGCAGCTCGCGTGTCGTCCTTCTTCGCCGCAATGTGCAGGGCGGGTAGTTTGACCTTGCTGTTGTTGTCGTTCTCCAACAACAAGGCGACGACTCGATCGTGGCCCTGCTGGAGGGCGACGGCCAGCGGCGTGAAGCCGTCCTCCGTGGCCAGCGCTTGATTGGCGTTGTGGGCGAGCAGGTAGCGGACGACGGCCTCGTGGTTCTCCTGGGCGGCCATGTAGAGCGGAGTGAAACCGTTCAACGATTGGGCGTTCACGTTCGCTCCGTTCTCGACCGGGATCGTCACGATGATGTCCTGGCCGGCCAGCGAGGCGATGTGCAGGGCGGTGTTGCCTTTCTGCAAGCGAAAGTCGATGAAAGAAGCCATCGTTCGTTCGAACTCACCCTTGTGGCCGCATCGACGTCCGCTCCTCGTCGAATCAACTCGCGCACCACCTCGTTGTGGCCCTCCTTGGAGGCCAAGTGGAGGGCATTAAGGCCGTTGGAGTTGCTCGTGTTGATGTTGATTCCGTTGTGCAGGAACTCGAGCACTTGGTCGAGGTTGCCGGCACGAGCGGCCCGCAGGAAGGTCGCATTCTGGTCAGGCGCTCGCTGAAATTCGAGGTTGTCACGAAGGATTGATGGAGGACTTCAGGAACGAACCCTCGGCTGTTGTTGTGCTTGTGCTTCGGGATTTTGTGCGGGATCGCCCTCGCCGGGCGGCGGGCCCGCTTGTTCGGGCTCCTGGTCCGCCATCAGCGGTGGGCGGCGGGCGGCGGGAGGAGCGGCGGCAGTGGGCACGAATCCACAACGACGTCCGGGCGAAGACTGGGCGCTTGTGGTTCACCCGTTTTTCGCTTCCAATTCGCCTAAATTGGCCATCCGTTGAATTGCCGCCGAACAAACGGGCATCGACGGTGGGGGGACACGAAAAAACACGCCCCGATATGCGCGTTTATCGAATTAGCGCCCAACAGGCGGGTCGCCTTTCCGCCGGCTAATCAATTGAAGAGAAGGCGGGCAGCAAGCAGAAGTGTGCGGAATGCGCGAAAAGAACAGTGTGCAATCGAAGCGACACGGGAAAGCGGCCGCTTTGATGAAATTCACGCTCATTCTCATTCGAAATGAATGACTAAAAGGGGGCGAATTTCTCTCGCCTCCTTTCGTCCAAATGAGCGCGGCAATTCGACCCGTTCGGGCGGGGCGGGCGGCTTCGTGGGAAAGGCCGCCCCGAAATTCCAAATCGGGCGTTCTTTGAAGTCGGCCGAACGAACGAGCAGTGAGTAACGGGCATGTCTTCTCTGGAGATTACAAGCCTTCCACTTGTTGTCAGATTGAAACAACGGATACGGAAGAAGAAGCGATGGATGCTTTGATTCAAACGACGAAAAGAAGCGGGTGGATCGTAAAAGAACGTCACCGCCTTCGTTTTCGGGTCAAATTTACACACGCACCGGCGGCACGAAACGAGTGGGCGCTTAATTTACGAGACGAGACAACGAACGGCATCGTTCGCAAACATCCCCCCACCGGAAAGTAAACAAACGAGAAAGGAATGCCGTGCAGGACAGAAGGTCGATTGATAAACACGCTTATCAACACGAAATGTGCGAACAAACCAGAAAGCTCGCAGTCGAACACACGCCTTCAATCGTACGAAAAGCGAGCGAAGAGAAACGAGCGGCCAAATTGGGCGTCCGCGAATCCCCGACCATTCGGCCGGTCGGCGGCCAAAACGGCCGCTTTTCTCCAATGTTGAACCTCAAAAATATCTCCGACGCCCCGCATGTCGTCGTGTTTATCCGCCAACAAACGACGACCGCCGAGCTTTGGGGCTTCAAACGAAGAAGCCGGCGGAAGGAACATCGCCGCGAAGAAGACGGCTTTCGCCAATCGAAGGCGGCTCTTGTTCGTGAGTTCCGAAATGGTTGAAACGCGGAGCGAATGGCCGAGGGTTTCGTTTTGTTCCTCCCGGGTCGAGCGAGGAGACGCCCCGGGAGTACGTCCTTCCTTGCCGCTTCCTCCTCCCGCCCGTTTGTCTTCGGGGCGTCCATCGGGCAACGCGGAGCTCCGAAACGTGTCCGTCGCGGCGAGCACTCGCCTCGTTTGCCGTTTGCCCGCGGCCGACCGCTGCGGCCTCTCCCTCTTCTCTCGCCCGCCGCCCGCCGCTGCCCGTCTTCCGCCCATTTTCCAAGACCCCGAGGGAGAACGCTTAAAATCGAACGAAGAAAACCGCACTGGCCGGCCGGCCGGCTTCTCCCTTCAGGGCCACGGGTTGGAAATTGCGGGCAGGCCGGCCGCCGAATGTGAGTCGCCATTACTGCCCTCCCGCCCGCCCGCCCGCCGCTCGCTTTCGACCGCCGACCCGTCTGTTCGGTCCCGTCGTTTGGCCATTTCCTCCTCCCGCACTCCGCCCTCAAATCTGCCGCCCGAGAGCCGTCGGCCGGCCGAGCGGGAGGGCGCGGTGCTTAAAGTCGGCTTTCGGATTTGCAGCGATGGGTAAAAAGCGGACGACTGCAGTCGAACGGACGAGTTGGCCCGCGTTTCGTACGTTTGCCGCTCGAAAGCGTTCGTATCCGCCCGCATTTCGGCGAACGTCAATCAGCAATTAGCCAATTTGCTGCAGGAAGAGCTCGCAAGAAGACGGGAAGAAGCATAAACAAACCCTCTCCACTCGTCAGCAGTTTTGCAGAAGACAACAGAAAAGAATGCACTAACCAGCATAAAGAAGTGAGTAAACACCAGCAGACCCCAACGCAAGGAATAGGCCCTCCGGTCATTCCCACCTGCTTGCCCCGAAAAGAAACTGATAAGGCGGCGGAACGAGCGGGTTGCTCAGGAGCGAAGACGAAATGAACGCGTTTCAAACAAACAAGAGAGAAATTCGGGAGGAGCACGAAGATGAGAAGAAAGACGGCCGTTCGGAACGGTCGATTCGAACGGCGGCGGCCGCCTAATCCCCCGCACGGGAGCAAAAAGAAACATTTGGTCGAACGAGGCGAAGAATTCGGCGGTTGTTTGGATCGAGTGCAAACAAACACGCAACGAGCGCGAAAGAAGCGAGAATGCCGACCAAAGAGCATGATTGATCGCCGAAGCGATTGCCACAAACGAAACGAAAGGAACTCCTCGTGTATCGAAATGATTTCTGCCCCAACGAGTGCACGAGCCCTCCGAAAGCCGCCCGTCGGGCCCACCGCGGTGAGCGAGCGGCGAGGCGGACGAGTGGCAGCGCCAGAAAGAGTTTTGACGGGTTGAGTTTACTCGTCCCACTTTGCTTCGGGTCTCGTTTTGCTCGCGGCCTCGCGATTGTGGTGGAGGCAGAAAACGAGCCGCGGCGGCGAGCGATGGAAATCCGACCACAAGCTCTGCCGAGTTGCCTTTCGACTCACTCGCTCCTCCCGCCCGCTCACGTTGCCAAAGGTCGGCGATCTGCGAGCAGAACGAGAGAAAGAAACTGGGATGAATCCACGGAAATCCCAAGAGACAGGGATCGTTTGCAAATGAATCGATTGAAAAAAAGCTCCAATGCTCGAGACGGGCAGCAAACGATCTAGAAAGAAGGCAGACGAAAGCTTCGCGAACATCTGCTTCTAATTAGCACGAATTTGCGGACTGGAATGAAACAGTCGCTTGCAGCGAAGAAAAACGAAGCAGAACAATTAGAGCGAAGGGATTACTCACAATGGCTTTTGTTCAAATCAAACGAACAGAAAAAGGTAAGAGATTACCGAATCGTTTGCAGGAACATCCAAAAGAGGAAACACGATTCTCTCCTCCCTCTCGCCCTCCTCCTACCGCCGGCCACCGAGCCCCAAATTGCCGCTCGTTCTGCGGTCGAGAGCGGGCGGTTTTGTTGTTCCGCCGCTCACTCACTCGCCGCCGCCGCTGCTTTCGGATGGCTTACGGGCGACCCGAAAAGTCCAAGCAACAACATTTGCTCGCCGAAAAAGCGTCCCGTACTCAACACACGCTCCTCTTCGGCTGCTCGCCGTGTTTCATCGCCGCCCGTTGGAGCTTCGGGACCTGCGGCAAACGTGGTCGACGAGGCGAAGACGGACGGGCGGGGATGACGAGGCGGGCGGCTGGACGCGCATTCCCCCTCCCGCTCCCGCTCGAGAGTCGTTTGCGTTCCTGCCGAGAACTGCGCCCCCCGTCTTTCTTTCGTCCTTTCTTCGTCTCGACGCCCGCCGTTCGCTTTTGCCCAGCTCGCGCGCCCACTCTCGATTGTTGTCGACCGGAGCGGGGGCGGGGGTTCCGCGCACTTCGCTCGGCGCGCGCGCGCGAACGGAAAGGAGACGGCCGAGTGGGTCGGCGGGACGCGCGCGCGGCGGCGGCGGCGGCGAGTGGGTACAACCGATGGCCGACCGCCAAACAGGGCGACATTCCCGTCGCGCGCGCCCCGCCCGACTCGTCGAGCGTTCGATTGGCGAGGCGAGCAGCGAGCGAGCGCGGCAGTCGGCCGGAAACGCTCGCCGGTCAATGGACGTGATTTTCGGGATCGCGAGAGTAATGAAAAAGGAGACGAGCGGCGGCGAGAGCGCATGGATTTGCACGAAACGAGGCCGCACTTGACCGCCCGCCGCCTTCCACTCGCCGGCCGATTGCCAAATCGAAGCGGGTGATTGAATGCACACATTTCGCGCATTCGCCCTCCGCCTGCCCGTGGGCGGCCGGAAGACGGCGAGCGAGCGAGCGGCCTCGATTTCCGTCGGGGCGCCCCACCAATGGACACATTCGTCAAATTCGGACACGAAACGGCCGCCCGCAGTCTGCGATGCTTATCGAACGAGCACCGAGTTCGAAGGAAATTTGAGGAAAGGACGAAGAGTGACGGCTGGATTGTGGCACGGACCACGTTCATTACTCGGAAGAACGGGAAAAAGAGGAGTGATGTGAGAAGCGTTCACACAAAACAAAACTCTTCTAATTACCCCTCGCGATGAATCAACGTAAAACAAGCGAGAAACAGGAGGGCGAACGGTGCAGAAGCTCGCGGGTGCGTGCGCGAAAGCCGCAAACACCCGCCGAACGCCTCGCGCTCGACAATTGAACGCGCGGCGGACAAAAGCGGGGGAATTTGCGTTCGTCGACGCCTTCGCTCTGCACTGCTCCAAGGTCAACACCTGCACACCTTGACGTCCACTCCGCCGCCGCCGCCCCTGCCGCCGCCGTTCGTGAGTCTCCGGCTGCAAAGCCGCCGATTTTGACCCCGCAATGACGACTCGCGCGTGAATCATGGCCTTCAATTGGGTCGTTACTTTTAATCTCCTTAATTAGACCCCTTGTGTACTGGCCAGCAGTGAAACAATCGAGAGGATAACGATGAGAAGACCGTTCCTCTACGGATTTCATGTTTTATCCGCAAGAAACAATCGTAAGGATGAAAGCGAGAAAAGCTGTTGCAGAAGAAGGAAACGCCCGTAACATTCCCCGAGCAATCAATAAAACAGGCGTGTAAGAGAAGTAAGTGAACGGTAAGGAATCAGCGCGACCGAAACGGAAAACACGCCGCTCGCTCATCAGGCGTCAGGTTGATTAATGGCGCCCGCAATCGACAGATCGCGCGTGTTCACGACACGCGACCACCGGCGAGAACACACTTGCCACGATCAATCGAATGGAAGTGAGCGAGAACCGAGGCGGCAACTAACGAGTCCGTTCCCCGCCTTGCCGCATCCATCCTGTCGCTTTAAGTTCGACCGCCCAATCAGAATTGCGGCGGAATTCGAAGCATGCGCCCGCCTTTCCTTCATCTTTACATTTGTGTTGCAAGTGAAAGAACGTGCAATCAACAAAGAAACGATGCCGAGTAATGGAGTGTGGCTCAAGTCAAACACGGGGATTTCGTTCGAACGCTCCAAACGCTCTTCTTTCACGACCTTCGAGCTACGAAGCGATGCCATCCCCTTCGTTTGTTTCCGCCGTCTTTGTCGATCTTTGGCGCTTGTGTTCGCGATGTCACAGGCGAGAAGAAGGACAGACTTGAAGCGAAACGAACAGACGATCGAGATACGCGAATCCGAGGACTTTGTGTCTCAACGGCAGATCGGCGGAACGCTGGATGTCCATCCGCTTCGTCGATGATCCGTCCGCTGCAAAGGGCGCAAAGCAAGAGACTGTGCCGGCTTGTTTCTCCAATCGTGTGTGTTCCGTTCGGTTCGTGCGATGAGTGGACTCCGATCGAATGGTTGCTGGATGTTTTCGTCGCTCGAACGGGTCTTGAGCAGCAGAACGACCGACCGATGGGATTCGCACTCGACTGCGCGTTCCTGATGCAGATTTGCGGGCCGGACGTCTGCGGAGCGAGCCCACGAGTTTTCACATTCGGCGCCCCGCTCGCCCTCGCGATCAGCCGTCCCGCCCCGCCTGCTCGGCCGCAAGCTCGCCTCGCCGGCCGTCCACACTCGACATGCAGCGTGAGTTTTCCCCATTCCCTTTGGGTTTCATCGTCTTCGCCCTGCTGCTTTCAGGACCTTCGCGCCGCTCGCTCAAAGAGAACTCGTTGCGAGTGCCCAGTTTCATGTCGGGCATCGGCGTGGCGCTCGCTCCGCCGACCGTCCGCCGCTTGCGCTCCTCGTCGAAGAAACGGGCCGAGTCGCCCGTGGCGAACATGACGACCCTCCGCTCGACGCTCACGGCCACGCCGCGCCGTTCTCTGAGCCCCCGCCGCTGCAAGATGCCGCCGCGGCCCTTCGTGTTCGACACCCCGAACGGCGAACTCAAGGTACGCGATCGAGCGGTCTCCAACACATTCATCTTCTCCTCGTTCAGATTGACATCAGCAAGGCCTGCGCGCCCGACCTGCCGCCCGGCTGTTCGCTTGCACTCGTTCCTTTCGCACCGTCCGGCCGCTTTGATCGACAACCGCCTCCTCGTGCTCAACTACAAAAAAGAGATCGTCGAAATGGCCGTCGAGTTTTTGGGCGGCGAGTCGTTCATCGCGTCGCCCAAGGAGGCCCGCGAGCTGCAGAAACTCGCGTGCGAGTGGGAGCTGCAGGAGTTGGAGGCAAGTGTTTTCGTTTCGTTCCTCCTCTCATCGCTCACTCGTTTCAGCGCCACTGCAACAAGCTCCTTGCCCGCGCGCAGAAGTGATCCAATAAACGCTTCGTGCAGTGTGGGCTTTGATTCGACTGAAGTCTTGAACGAAAGGAATCGAGAAGGCAGATTGTGTGGAGTGAGCGGCGGAAGTGCTCGAAGTGTGCGAATGCTGGACATCAGATGTCTTCAATCGACCAACGGGTTGCTTCCTTGTTGTGCTCCTTTGTTCCCCTCCTCGATTCGTCCATCGGCTTGAAGAGTACCTTCCGAGTGGACTAAACGGCCTTGTTGTTTTCGATTCTGAACGTGTGCTCGAAGTGAAGAAAAACCCCCTCGGAAGCGTCTTCCTCCTCCGTCGTTCCGCCCGAATTCCAGCCGAAATTCGAGTTTAATTTATTATGCAGCACTGAAGGTCGCTTAAGGCACACACGGAGAAGATGGGGCGGATTGCAAAAAGGAAAACGAAGCATCGCACAACAAAGGGAGAGTTCGATGGAAGAAATGCTAAAGAATTCGAAGGATACAAACGAGTGGACGGAAAAGAAGAAATCGTATTGCAGCAAACAACGAGGAAGTCCGCAAGAGTTGGGGGATGGCAGAAGAAAGTGCACCAATCGGGCACCACCTTTCACTTTGGCAGTCGGGAGTCGAGGAAACGGAACGAAGGGACGGGCGGGCAGGACGCAATAACTCGATCACAAATGCTTGTATTTGGTGAACAGGGCGTGGAGGACGCGCAGTGTGCTTTTGAGGTCGCCGATTACGATGTCATGGGTTCGACTCTTTGGCTTCGGAATTCCAGCCTCTTCCATCAAAAAGAAGGCGAAGTTGACGTTCTTGAGCTTCTCGTCTGTAGATGTGACCTGGAGATGGAACTTGTAGAGCGGGACAAAGTAGCCCTCCAGAAGGCCCATGAGGAGGATCAAGAAGACGCCGTCTTGGAACTGGGTCTCCAGATCCGTCACTTCGAGGTTGATCTTGTTCAGGTGCTTGTTGCAGAAATGAATCAACGAGCTCTTCACGTGCTGCAACTTGTCCGGTCCGTAGTCAAAGAGTGTGTCGAAGGCGTCCCGCTCGCCTTTGGGCGCCAAATCCGTCTGCTTGGTGGTGATCTGCTCGGTGATGATGTTCTGAAAGCACAGAGCACTCGTGAACACAAGGGAACAAGCAGCAATCACGACGAACCTTGTTGATTTGTTTTCCCTTGCCGCTGGTAGACGATCATCTGCGCATTCACGTTGTTCGGGAAGCGGATGGGCGCGCGGTAGTGGATGGCCAAGCTGACCAACAGCTGCAGAATGGCGACGATGTCCTTAACAAAGGGATCAAAAGAAATCCTCGCTTGGAGCACGAACCTTCTGGTGGATCAACTCAACGGACCACTTCTGCGACGTGGCCGTGCCCGCCTGCAGGCTCCGATTGAGCGCGTCGATGATCACCCGCCACTTCTGCTTTTGGCCCTCTTCGCTCTGCGACACCTCCGGCACTTCGATCTTGATGTCGGCCAGCTTTTCGATCAGCTTCTGGATGACTTGGCCGTCGTAGAAGTCCTCTTGGATGTTCTTGACGACGATCCGCTCGGACGCCATCTCGTCGTTGATCCAATAGAGCAGCTCGTTGACGATCTCGTTGATGCGGGGATCATCACGGGACTCGTCCGTGAGCACGCGGATTTGTTGACCTGAATGCGCACGAATAGAACCAAACGGAGCGAGGGAATAAACTCACCGTCTTCCAACAGCTTCAGGTCGGGCTGGCGGAGCACGAGGCACGAGTCCAGCGCCTCCTTGCCCTCCTTCTCGAGCAGTTCGGCCTCGTCCTCCTCCTTCCGCTCCTTCTGCTCGGCCGGCGGCGGAGCATCGCGGTCTTCCGGCGGCACGCTCTTCTTTCGGCGCGTCAACGTGCCGATCTTGCCGAGGAAGCTGTCCTCCTGGAAGCAGACGAATTAAACAGGGCAGAAGGAAATTAAACAAAAAAGAGCAATTTTGGGCCGGAAATGTACCGAAAATCGGATAAATTACGGGCATCAGACGGCGTAAAAATAAGTGAAGACATCCGAGAATAAAAGGAACGTTTGCGACAAATTTAACGGTCAAGAATTGAGCGGAAACAAGTCAAATTCGAAAATAAACAAAATTCCGCCAATTATTCCGCTTCCGTTCGAACAAACGAGATTTTCTCACCTTTTTCGCCTTGCGGCTGGACGTCGTTCCGCTGTCGTACTCGGGCTGGGCCATGATCGTCGACAGGAGGGCCAAAACGGGCGCGCCGGAAGCAGCGGGGCGATCAACACACGACGCCAAGCGGAAAAGCGGAAAGGAAGCGGCGAATTGGGAGAGGCGAGCGGTGAGTGTGCCGGCGTAGGCGGCCGGGCCCCGATGGTCGGCGATCAGCAGCGAGCGGCGGGCGGAGGGTCGAGAGACGGCGAGATTCGCGAAATGTGTGTGATTCGGGGCCCAACGGAGAGGCGGCGGCGGCCAAATTTTTGCCTTCGAGCGAGCGGCGGCGGCGGCGGCAGTGCGGAGCGGAAAGAAACGCGGCCGCTCGCCGCTCAATCGATTGGCCGCCCGGAGTGGCGGGTGGATGGACAGCTGCTCGCCGCTTCTTTTCCGAAGGATCAAGTGGATTTTACATTACAGGGCACAGATCAATAAAATCAACGGTGTTTGAACGAATTGATTGATTGGAGGCAACAGCGAGTGACCGCAATTACGCGTACAACGAGCCTTCTGATTCATTGGGTTTGTTCATGAGCCGCAAGCAGTGAGTGGTGGTAGACGCTCATCTCCGCTTCTGTGGTTGTTCCTTTCGAATGCCTGAGCAGAGATTTGTTGATTGGAAGGCTGTTGTTGTCGTTGGAGGCAGAAGAAGACAGTCGAAGTCTTCGCTGTTTGCTCCGTTCGACTTTCTTCCTCTTTCGACATGAAAGATGGGAAAGGAAGTGAAATCGACGGGACGACGTCCGCAATCGTTTTGCAATCCCAAATCCGTAGAGGCTAGAAGCGGGACGGCAGATAAAAATGGACGGCGGCTATTCGGTCGTCTGTGTGTTCCCGGTCGACGGGCGTCGTATCGCCGCAATCCCACCGCGCCGAATGCAACACCCGGCGGAGAGACGGCAAGCCGGAACGCAAGTGTTGAACCGCCAAGAGCGGTGGGATGAGTGAAAGCCCGGCGCCCGCCCGCTCGGCCGACCATCGGGGCCATCGGAATGTCAACGAGACGAGCGGGAGGATGCGGTGGGCCAAATCCCGGCCTGCCGGCTTTCCTCCTCGCCGCTCTCTTCCTCCCGCCTTCTTATTGCTTTGCAGCAGTCGGGCAACGGAGCGAAGAAACCCGGCGACCAGTCCCGACCGCAGCAAAAGTCCGAAACAGCGGGGCCGGGAAGCATCCAGCAAAAAAGCCGAAAGAAGCCGGAGGGAGGAAGACGGCGGCCGGCCAAGGGGGGACCGCACGAATTTTTCCACTTTCCTCGTGCCGTTGGCCCCGTTCCCACCGCTGCGGCCTGCGGGCGTCGGCCGCCGGCTTGCCGCTTCGCCGTCGACGCGCCGTCCGTCGGCGGATTCACCCCGCCGGCCGGTTGCCCGCCCTCCAGCCGTACGCCCGCTTGTTCGCCTCCGGACACGCCGCCGAAGCGTGTGTTTTCGGCGCGTTTCAATTAGCGATGCCTCAAAAGGCGCGTTGCCGTCAAGGTTTTTGTTCTTTCGCCCGCTCATTCGGCCGGTCGGCGTGGGGGCCGAGCGAACGGATAAGCCCGCCCGAACATCCGCTTTGGCCTCCGGACGGCCTCTGCTGCTGTCGTGCGAGATTCACGCTCCTCGTTAGGTAATTGTTCGGACTGAACCCGTCGACCGGACTGCCGCTTTCGATTCGTCTACTCGTCAGTCACCTCAATCCCCCCGCGCTCTCGTCGTCCACCAATTTCTTTCGTGTCCACATTACCTTGCGGTTTTTGCGCCTTTTGGGCGACTCGTGAAGACGTGTGTGTGCGGCGAACGTTTTGGATTATTCGGCCGGTTGTTCGCCGTCTACCTGGAGGTGTTTCGATTAGACCCGTGTTCTTCTCCTTCGACATTCACGAATGAGATTTGTGATTCCAGCAGCCATCACGTGTTTTGCGTTATGGGCCTACGGCGACAGTGAGAAGCCATCCGCCTTCCTCTTGGACTGCCGTTCGTCAATGGCAGACGGTCGTCAAGCGAACACGTGGGTCCTCCTTCTTTTTTTCATTGTTTTATTCGTTTTGTTTGCAGATTAGAGAACAATAGACTCTCACACATGATTTGAAGAGAGCGGTCGAAAGTAAGCGGATACGTCTGATGTTCGTTGAAATGTTTGTGGACCGAACCACCGAACATGAGAGCGTTCGGCGCAAACCTTTCGACTTAACACTCCGGACGGTGGTTAATTGGAACGAATGCGCCCAAAGCAAACAATAAGTGCGCGAGAAGGTGATGATGCTGGCCGGAAAAATCCGCCCGCTCGCTCTCCTCTGGATTCTCGAGAGCTCGGAGGGGCGAAGCGAGCGGCGCGCGCGAGGAGCAAGCGGTCGTTCCGGCCGGGTGGTGGGAAAAGAGGACGAGGATGATTGTGCAACTTTTTTGTCTGCTCCCCGACCTCTCCGATCACTCGCGCTTGTTTTGCGCCCCTGCGGCCAACTCGTTCTTTCCGCTTTCCTTGATTTCTTGTCGTTTATGCTGCTTGTTTCAATCGAACTGTTTGCGGTTGATCCCCACGCTTGATTTCAGTTGAGCCGAGCGATGGCAATGCGCTGCGGCTGGACCTGCTGCTTCTTCGTTCTTCTTCTGCTCAGTTCGGGTCCGGAATTCGTTGCGGGTGTCGATCCAATCAGGTACGCTCTTCCTTCTCTCACGGCCTCCAAATGCTCGATTGCAGTGTAAAAGAATGGGCTCAATCCTTGTCCTCTCATCTACATAATCAACACGAAGCGGCAACAAAACACAAGGAAATCGTCAAGGTCGGTGCACTTCTTTCTACCTTTAGTCATTCCTCTTCGCTGAATTCAGATCTACAACCGACTAGCCGATGCGGAGGTCTTCGAGCCGCAGGCCGAGTTGACGTGGGCCAAGCGGCAAATCGAAACCTACTTGCGGGATCGCGCGAAGATGGCGTGGGTGCGTTCACTTCGATCTTTCTTCTTTTTTTATTCTCCCACTCGTTTCAAGGACGCGAAAGTGAGCTTGGAGTCGCGAGAGCTGCGCAACATCTCCGACCAAAACCTAAACGATCCTCTGTCGAAGGATTTTGTCCGCTACTTCGACGCCAAGCTGGAGAACGACGCGGCGACTGTCTACGCCGACGGTCACATGGGCGAGGTCCTGCACGTGAACTCGAGCCGCACCTACGACCTGAAGCCGAACGTCAACTTCTACGGAATCGAGACGAGCTCCGAGGCGTCGGCCGTTCACGTTCCGACTCCCGTCTACAAGCGGAGTGCGTTCTTTTTTCATCGTTTGATTCATGAGGGTGTTGCTTGAAGGCCCGTACTTGTTGAGTCGAATCGACTGGTCGAACATCGACCAAGTCTATCGGCGGAATCGCGAGCGAATGAAGGACCTTTCGTTCCAAAAGTTCTGCTCGGAATCGGCCTTCATGCGCTACTTTCCCGGTAATCCCATTCTTTGCTTCTCTTACTCGTTCCGTTCGCCTTCAGCTGCCCAATGGCGCTTCGACACCGCCGGCTTGGATCTCTTTGATTGCCGCTCCACCGAGTGGTTCATCGACGCGGCCACGATGTCGAAGAACGTGCTCATCATGCTCGACCTGTCCGGCTCGATGCTCGGCCAGCGATTCGAGATCGCGAAGCAGACGATCGAGGCCATCCTGGACACGCTCTACGACAACGATTTCTTCAACATTCTCGCTGTGAGTGGTCGAATCGAAGTCATTTCAACTCCCTTCTGGTCTTGCTCTAGTTCTCGAAAAACGCGCAGTTCCTGGACGATTGCGCGAGCGATGGATTGATCCAAGCGACAATGCGGAACAAGAAGGTTCACTTTTGAATTGCTCACTCGTTCAGCCCTCCGTTCTTCCAGCTGCTTTGGAGTCGACTGGCGAACGTCTCGTCGGAAGGGAAGGCCGAGTACGAAAAGGCGTTGGTGAAGGCGTTCACCACGCTCATGAACGTGAGTCTTCTCCATTCGGTCGCCCATTGCGTTGGACGTTAGATGAGTCAAGAAAGGAATTTGGGAGCTTACGCTTAACCACTCGCTTCAAGCAGTCGATTGACTGAAGATCGTTTGATTGCCGTCAAACGAAAAAAGAGGTCGCAGGTTCTGCTTGCTTTCATCCGCTCGTTGCTGCTTTCAATGTTGCTTGAAACCGAGACAACAGGCCACTTTGCATGAAAGGTTTCGCTTCTTGACTGTGATGCCGTTTGAACGGGCGTTCGCTCTAAACACGTCGTGCGACGGGCTTAATCGCTGGCTAATTTCAAACTCGCTTCTTCTCTTCTCCAACCGCTTTCTCAATTCGCTTTTGCTTTCGTGCAGCTTCCGCTCAACAGCCTGCACTGGAAGACGAAGGAGGAGCTGACGCAGGACCGCGAGAAGGGCGAACTGGACCCCGACATGGAGTACGTGCAGCTGTCGGAGAACGTGCTCGTCGTGCCCAAAACGTACATGGAATCCGTGAGTTCGCTTCTGCTGTGTGACCCCCCGCTTTGTTTGCTTTAACGTTTCGTTTGTGTGGTCAATCGATGAGTGCTCGTTTGTGCGTTGTGTTGTCCGAACTAATTTCATTCCGCCGAGATAAAATTTTCGTTCCTCATGATCCTTTTGCTCGTTCGGGAAGCCTGCAATCAATTGGACACTCGTTTAGATCGGCAACTTCACCGGCAACAACGCGAAGATGGGATGCAACGACATGATCATGTTAATTACGGACGGCGCTCCGGGCTTCTTCAAGGACATCTTCGCGCTCTACAACAAGCACAAAACGGCAAGTGGACTTCTTTCTTTCTATTGACCTTATTTGCTTCGTGCAGGTCCGCTTCTTCTCGTTCCTCGTGGGCGAAGAGGCGACCGACTTCGAGCAGGTCCGCTGGATGGCGTGCGCGAATCGCGGCTTCATGGTCCACATCTCGAACCTCGCCGACATCCAGGAGAAAGTCCAGCACTACGTGCGCGTATTGTCCCGCCTGATCAGCGACCACTCGCAGAAGATCAATCAGGAGAGCGCGGTCTGGTCGAGTATTGCCCGCGAACGAATGGTGACTTCAACCAACCCTTCTCGTTCCATTGATTGTTTGCTTGAAGAGCAAGGAATTCGTGATTTCGGTCGGCTATCCGGTCATCCTCGACGGCACGTTCATGGGCGTCTCGGCCGTGAGCATTCCGTTGATCGAACTCAGTCAGATCGCACACCCCTCACTCGTGAGTACTTCTGCCTTCCTCGTTCGTTAAAACGATGGAATGCGTTCAGATCGGCTCGAAGAGTTACTACTTCATGCTCGACAACAACGGCTACTCGGTGTTCCACCCGCAGTTGGACCAATTCGTGAGTCCTCCCTTTTTCGCACATCATTCAAGGGATTGAATTGCAGGACGAAGTGACGGGCGAAGTGAAGCCGATGTTCAACAACCTGGACTTCAGCGAGATCGAGGTCTCCGCCCCGTTGACCCCGAAGCCGAAGCCCGGCTTCATCAACTGCGACGATCCCGGCCCGCGGCAGCTGACCGTCCTGTTCTCGGTCGAGAATCTCGTTCGTTCTTCCACTGCATCACATGAATCCTCATGTTTGATTGCAGCGACGTGTCTACCAGCAAAAGAACACGTACTACGCGGAGTGCGTTGAAGGAACTCAGTTCACGTTGGGGTTGGCCGTTAGCGAGGGCGATGAGGTGCGACTGCGGCGGAAGGACATGTTCGAGTGGTCGCGCGTGGATCTCGGCTGGTTCCAGGGGCACAACTGGAGGATTCATCCCAAGTGGTTTGTGGGCCTCCACTCGTCCCTTCTCTCATTCTTCCATTCAGGCGTTATTGCTTGCTGAACGACAGCGACACGGAGCTGACGCCCGAAGCCGCCTTCAAGGTCTACGCGAAGCAAATGCGGGAGTACGGCGAATTGCCGCTCTTGTGCCGGGCCCGTCGTCGGCTGGTCGATCGGCTGCTGCTCGACCTGCAGGCCACTTCAACGTTCGAAACGATGTGGGACGCCGAGTGGATCAAAAACCGGCAGAACGGCGTCCACTTGACGTTCTTCGCCACTCCGTCCGGCTTGATTCGCTTCATGAACCAAAGCTTGGAGGAGTTGGGCTACGAGGAGCCGGCGGACACATCGGGCGGCAAACAAACGAAGTGAGCGATTCGAGGAGTTTTGCAGTTGATTCCGTTCGATTTGCAGCGGCTACAAGCACTTCGTGTTGGAGCAGAACCGAAACTCCGTCGAGGACGAGTACTTCAAGCGGGCCGTTCGGCAGAAGGGCAAACTGATCGTGGATTTGAATCGAGAGTGTGAGTTCGTTCTTTTTGATCGAAATTAGTCTATTGAACACGACTTCTTGTTGTAATTAATCAAAGGAAATGCAAGGAGTAATCAACCGGCAGCAAGCTCGTGTAACACTTGACTTCACCGGCGGAAAAAACACTTGTCCCTCGCTTATTCGATGCGTGAGGTCCGAAAATTCCCCAAAATGCACTGAAATCAGAATTTCGTTAATTAAAAATCGAAACGTGGATTTCGGCAAAAACGCAAGTCGGTTCGGTAAACTAGGCGGTCGGCCGAGGATTTTGAGGCCAATTTCGAGCGATTCCGTGCAGGTTATTTTTCCACCCATTTTCAACACCCGCTTTGCGAGTTTCGCCCGCTCCGACTGCTCAGCGGAAAGCAACGCGCGGGCGCAAGGGGCCGCTGCATTGCGGAGGGCAGCGGGCGCTTGGGCGACGGCTGGGGGCTCGTAAGCGGTGAGCAGGGCTTCTTTTGACCACCGATTGACTGCTTTCCGGGAAACAAGTTGTCTTGTCCGTCGACTTTGACCGCCCGCCCGCTCGTTGGCGGGAGACTTTGCGCGGGCGCAGTGGAAAATTCGCTCAAGGGTTTCGCTCGCAGTATCCGTTTTGTTGATGTTTATTCGAAGAATTGTTCGTTTAAGCAAGGAATTCGTGGATTTTTGCTTGTGTTCTGGTCGGGTCACGGAATTAAAACCACAAATATTTCGGAAAGGGCATTTTTCGTCGATTTCTTTTGTTGTTTGAGTCAATCCTGTCCGCTCATTTTATTCCCACGTTCTTGCAGCCCACCTCTGGTACAACAACGAGACGGACACCGCGTACGGCAATCCGGAGAATGTCTCGCTGCTGGCGGTCGCCTACAAGGCGATCTACTCGAACGACGCTCTGCTCGGCGTCACGGGCATCGAGTTCACGTACGACCACCTCGTCGAGCAAATGAAGAAGTTCGGCTGCAAACCGAACGTAATCCTTTCGTTCTTTCAACTCCTGCGTATTTCTTTGTGAATTCAGAGCAACGAAACTCGATGCTTCCTGATCGACGAGCACGCGTACGTCGTGTACAGCAGCCAGCCGGACGTCTTCTACACGGACACGCTGAACAACAAGACCACCAAGAAGCAGGTGTTGGGTTCCTTCTTCGGCCATCTGAATCGAGTGGCCGAGTGGACGATGGAGGTCCTCCTAAAGAAGGGCTTCTACACCGAGTAAGCGGTTGATTGAACGATCGGTTGCTCATCCACTGCTTTCAGGACGACCTATTGGGACAACCAGGCGATGTGCAAACAGCAGACGCCCGTTCTCGCCTTCTCCTACGGAATGAAGGCGGGTTTTCCGTCGACTATTCTTGGATTTCTTCCGGTTTGCAGCCCTTCCGCGAGCTGATCGGCGCGATCCTGTGGATGGTCGGCCAAGTCGTGCAGATGTTGAGTCGCTTCTCGTTGATCACTTCGAGCAGTGCGCTCTTCGCAACGCATGTGGAGAGCACTCACGGTTTGTGGCACTTCTTTCTTCGATTTTTGTCCTCCCGTCTTGCAGCCTACACAACGACCTTCCACCCGACCATCGGGCGACTCCCGTGCCGAACGAAATCGAAATTTTATCTCGCGAACACCGAACGGAAGGGAACCGCGTCGGCCGCCCTGCTCGAAGAGAACTACGCCGAGCGGCCGTGCAAGCAGAACGCCGCCCAGTGCGCAGTGTGAGCCCCGTCTTTCGCACGGTTGTCCTTGTTTGAACGCGCGGTTTGCAGGAAGGTCTACGCGTCGTGGATCGACGGGACGAATCTGCTGATGATCGTGATCAAACAGCAGGGTGTGCGCTCGTCCTGCTACGACGAGAAGCACTGCCCGCTGATGACGCCGCGCGCCCTTCCGTTCGGCTTCGTCCGCTTGACGCCGGCCGAGCAGCGGGCGCGCGAACGGGCCCGACTGGTGAGTGATGCGGGCGACGACGAGGAAGAGGGTCCACTCGCCCAATGCCCGTCCACGGCCCCCCGGCAACGGAAGAACGTCGCACACTGTTTGAGAGAACAAGTGAACGTGAGCTGCTCGGACCTCTTTCTATTCACTCTTTTTTTGTGTTCAGGAAGACGACCGAGAACTCCCGTGTTCGTTCGGAAACCGGACGGCGGCATTGACGAGTACCCTCCTTCTCCTTTCGCTCCTGTTCGCCCGCTTGTTCTGAGCGCGACGAATCCCCTCAGCCCTTCAACTCGTGCATATTTTTTGTTGCTTTCATTCCGCCATAAGAGTCGAGTTTCGTTCGTTTGTTCTAGTCGACCGACCATTAGGGATCTCCTCTTTCCGACTCGTCGTTGTTTCCCTCGCATTGAAGAACAAAACAAGGTAAAACGCACACGGGTTCCTTTCGTTCGCATTTTGTTCGCAATTTCGTCCTCGTTGAGCTCAACTCCCATCGCAAACACGCACCCCCTCCTTTTTTTTGTTCCCAATTGTTCGAATAAACCGATCGTTTGTCGTCGTTCATCGTTCGTTTATTAACAGCAACAACCAATGGCAAACAACCTTCGTAACAACGTCGTTCCCCTAACGGCAGCTATGAGAAGGAAGGAAGGAAGGAAAACAAAACAAATGTAACGAACAGCACTCGTGCATAAGACGGCGAATAGAAACAGACAATTGGTGGATGACTGGCGAAGGCCGAACAGAAGTCCAACTGAACACTTTGGGACGAGAGAACCCGAAAGACGTGAATGCGAACCGTTGATCCAAACGTTTCTCGCGGCGACCGAGTGCTCAGGCGATCGTCTTGCCCTCCTTGACCATTTGGACGAGCTTCTTGTAGCGCTGCATGCACTGCTTCTTGGTCTTCCCGTCCACCTGCTCGGCGATCTTCTCCCATCGTTGGGCGTCCTTCGAATCGGTCGTCTTCAGGGCGGTCTCCAGCTGCTTCTGCTGGGCGGCGGTCCACACTTCGGCCGCGTCGGCGCTCTTCGCGGCGTCGACCGTCGGGTCGTTCTGCACGCCGACCGGCTGCTTTTGGAGCGCGTTGGCGAGCTGGGCGGTGGCTTCCGCGGATTTCATCAGTTTGACCTGAAATTCGGGCACAAATCATTGAAATAAACGGAACATCGAAGAACAAACCTCCTTGATCACGTCCTTCTCCTTCTTCGGCTTCGCGTGCCCGTTCTTCGAGTGGTCGTTGATGTACTTCGTGACTTGAACCCAACGCTCCACACTGCCGGCCGGGTAGATGTTGGTCGCTTTGATGAGCAGCTGGATCTCGTCCGTCTCCCAGACGACCTTCGTGGACGCGCTCTCCGATTTGTTGCCGGCGGTCGCGTTCTTGGCGGCGCCCGTTCCGTTCTCCTTCTGCAAACGAGCGGCAAGAGGAAGAAACAATCGAAAGGAAGGACGTACCTTAATGCAAAGAACCTCCATGGCGGCCGCCAGCTCGTCGATGGCCTCGATCTTGTTCGTCAGCTCGGACAGCTCTTCGAGGTTCAGATTCAGGCACGCGCCCTCCACGCACTCCATGACTTCGAGTCGTCGCTGGTCGTCCTCCGTGAAGTAGCCCTTGTTCTTGACGACGTCGCGCAGTCGCCGCCGCTCCGCCTGCAGCTGCTTCTTGGCCTGCTGCTTCTTCTGGTTGGCCACCTTCTCGGCCTCCTTCTGCTCCTGGAGTTCGGCCTCGGCCTTCCGCTCCTCTTCGAGTCGCCGGGCTTCGGCCTCCTCGGCCAGTCGCTGCTTCTCCAGCCGCTTCCGCTCCTTCTCGTCCTCCTTGGCCTTTTTGTCCTGCTTGTTGAAGTGCTGCACGCGGGGATCCTTCTCGTAGGCCATCTCGACGGTCGCCGACAGCTTCTTCACGTACTTCTTGCGCAGTTGCTCCCGTTCGACCTGAACGAACAGGCAGATGAAAGGAAGGAACGAATGGAAGGCGTACTCGGTTCATCTTCTCGATTTCGCGCCGCTCGCGTCGATCCTCGCCGCGCGATTTGTCTTCGGCGTCCATGTACGAGAACTCGCGCCACGACTTGAAGTGCACCCAGAACTCGTAGAAGCGCTCCACGTCCGCCCGCGAGCTGCTCGAGTCGCCCAGTTGGGGCACGGGCTGGTCGATGGAAAATCTGCAATCGACGGTCGTTCACTACATCCAATGAAGAAGAAACAAACCGGGAGTTTCGCTCGAAGACGGGGCCCAACACCTCGAAGAAATTCTTTGCGGTCACTTCCGCCGCCTCCGGGAAGGAGTCGTCGAACTTGGGATCCACGGAGTCGTAGGCGCGTCGCTTCTCCTCGTCCATCCCGAGCTGCTCGTAGGCCTTCTGAATGCACGCGAAGATGGCCTCGTTCCGGCTCCCGTTTTTGGACGCCTTCCCCTTGTCCGGATGGTAGACGAGCACCTTCTGACGGTCTGAACAAACGAATGACTGCAATAAGAGGACGAGCAGAACTCACAGGCCGTCTTGATCTGCCCCGGCGTCGCCTTGAAGCGGAGTTTGGAGAGGCCGAGCACTTTGTAGTGGTCCTGGTCCTTGAAGTCGTTGGGGTCCAGTTTGCCCACGTAGCGATGGTACTTCTCGTCGTCCTTGTCCATGAAGTCCTCGGGGTTCGTGAGATCCACCGAGGAGGAGCCGGTCGAGGAGCAGGCCGAAGCGGTGGCCTCCACTTTGATCACGGGAGCGGGACTCAGGCCCAACGCCAGCCGATCCAGCGTGGCGTTGCATTCGTACGCGATGCCGGCCAACTCGATGCGACGCCGTCGAATCGGCTGGAAGCCCACCAGAGCGATGGCCGTGCACACGTCGGACATCTTTGATTGGGCGGCGAACGGGGGGGATCCCTGAAGACGGAGGAATGAAACGAGTGGACGGGCAACGGGAGCTCCTACTCGAACACACCGCTTCAACGATCGCGCGAAGAACGTCGAGAGTTGCAAAAGAGCGGGCAACAAAGCCGCGATCCCAAGCGGCAGGCCGGAAACTCCGCTCCGCTCGGCGCCCCCGCAATCGATGGCGGCGGGCACTTCGCCGCTGTCTGGCCGGCGGTTCCGTTGGGCGACCTGCGCCCGGCGGAGCGTGTTAATGTTCCCCCATTTTCTTCATTCCACCATCGTCGTGGCGCGAATAAACGGAAGAAAGAACGGGGTTGGGGCGGCTGATCGATCGGTAATCCGCTCGATGAGTCAGCGGTTCTCGGCACAATCACGAGCTGAATCCTCGGCGTTTCTTTCGACTTGCACCTTCACGTGTGTTCCAGCATCCTCCAATTTCGACATCCCTCCCTTCCACTTGTCCGTGCGTTGCGTGCATGTCGAAATTACTTTCATTCCGCCTGAAATCTCATCATTCGGTCGCTTTCAGCGATCCGCATCGTCCGATTGCTCGTCCGCTCCCACGCGTGCACTCAAAATGAGCGATTTGGATTCGTTTTTTGCCAAGAAGAAGGCCAAAAGTTCGAAGAAGAAGGCGGCCATCCGTCTGGACGAAGTGGCCCAGCATTTGGAGTCGACTGTGAAGCTTCAAGTGAGTTCTCCTGGTTTCTTTTGGTTGATTCAATTGTGCCCGCTTTCAGGAGAACGACGATGCCGGCAGTCAGAAGTCGGACCGCGACCAGGACTTCGGCGCCACCGAGGACGACCCCGAATGGATCACGCCCGATGTGAAGCCGAACGCGCCCACGCAGGCGGCCGGCATCGGAATCTTCAACTACGCCGAGGAGCCGCCGGAGCGCGAGGAGGACGCCGAGCGGGAGGAGCGCACGACGGAGCGCGTGAAGACGTGGGCGAAGGTTCGTGCTTTCTTTTCGTTTGTATTCCTCGCATTTCCGCTCTCGTTTTCAGCCCGAACCGGTGGAGCCGAAGGAAGAACCCGAGGCGCCGGCCGCCGTCGAGGCGCCGCCCGCTCCGGCGCCCAAACGAGCCGCCTACCTGCCGCCCGGCGCGCGCGGCTCCGGCATCACGATGGGCGCCATGCGTCGCGGCCAAGTGAACAACGTGGACATCCAGTCGGAGGAG
This sequence comes from Aphelenchoides fujianensis, assembly GCA_024699865.1. Taxonomy (NCBI): domain Eukaryota; kingdom Metazoa; phylum Nematoda; class Chromadorea; order Rhabditida; family Aphelenchoididae; genus Aphelenchoides; species Aphelenchoides fujianensis. Next base: position 21,278 of record JAMPIO010000172.1, on the reverse strand, counting down.
TTGTTCCCGTCGCTGGGCGACGCCGACCGCATCGTGAAGGAGGAGAAGGCCCGTGCGGACGAACTGCGACGCCGCCAGCAGGCCGAAGACGCGGCGCTCCAGGCCAAACTGCAGGCGGAGAAGGAGCGCCGCGCGGCCGCCGCGTCGACGCCGCCCGCCGCTCCGGACTCGCTGCCCACCGAGTCGCCCAAACACCCGCCCACGCCGACGAACACGCTCGCCTCCTCCACCTCCGAGACGAACACCGCCCACATCGAGGATCGCGGTGCGCCGAGCCCGCCGCCGCCGGTGCCCCAGCAGTCGAACGTCTACCAGCCGCCCTCCCGCTGGTCGAACCCGCCGCAGCAGCAGCAACGGCAGCCGCCCGCCGCCTATCCCGAGCCCCAACGCGCGCCGCCGCCGGCTGCCGCTCCTCGCCCCGCGCCCACCGGCCAGCAGCCCTACCTGCCGAGCTTTCTGACCGGCCGGCCCGTGGATCGGAACGAACTTCGCTCCCAACTGGCCGAGCAGCAGCAGAAGTCCACGGGCACGGGCCACTACAACGCGCGCGGCGAGGAGATCCAGGCGCGCGCTCCGCCTCAGCCGCCCGCGCAGCCGCAGCAGACGGAGGCGCCGATGTCGTGGCGCCGTCGCGACGATCCGCCCGCCGCTCCCGTCGCCAAGTCGCCGGCCGTCTCGGCGCCCACCTCCCGGCCGTCGCCGCCGCCGCCCGACCCGCAGGCCAAGAGCTCGCCGGCCGCCCAACAGGAGGACGTGCCCGCGCCGCCCGCGGACGAGCAGCAGCCCGAAGGCGAGGGCTGGGAGATGGTCAACCGTGCGGCGGCGCCCCGCCGTCCGCAACGCGAAGAGCCCACCAACTGGCGCAGTCAGGGACCGCCGCAGTCGCAGCAACGTCGCGGACCGCCGGCCTCCGCCTCCTCGGCCCCCAAGTACATCCCGCCCGGCTCCCGTCGCCAATGAGCACGTGCGTTCGTTCCATTCCCGTCTCCGCACGTCCGTCTCCCTCCTCTTCGTCTTCCACTGGCCTCCTTCCTGACTGATTGTTGATCGCCCCTCTTTCGCCCCTCCTTTTGCTCCGACTATCGCCACCACTTTGTCGTTGTTACTCCCTCTATCTAGCGTGTGTTCATCGGCCAACCGGCAGTGTTGTAGTGCGATTTTTGTTGAGTTTAATGAAGAATTTTTCGTTCGTCTGTTCGTCTTCTGAGTTGTTTCATGAAATCGAAAGGAGGGTGTCGGGTTGGCTGGCGTTGGCCAAGGGGAAGAAGGTCAAGGAATTTCTTCTAAAAGGATAGCTCCAATCGGTACCTTTCGTACTGGTTCGAGCAGATAACTGAGGGGTTCGAAAGTGGGACAAACCCCGACTCCTTGCAAGAATCCTCCTGAGCTTCAACGACAAGCAAGCCGAAACGGAAGGTCCCGAGTGGACTGTCTTGCGTTTGGCTGTTGGCCAACCGCGACTCGCGAAGAAAGCCGCTTTCCGCTTGTTCGTGAAACGCGAGGATTTGGACTTGCAAGTGGATTATTGCTGCAAGTGAACAGCGAGAAAGGAAACGCTTATTGCTCGACTCCGTCGGCTCGTTCTGTTGCCGGAGAATTCGCTTCCGAATGGCGACGACGCCGCACAACGCTGACGGCGTTCCGGTAATTCTTTTTTCCTTGCTTTCTGGATTGATTCCAATTTGTTTGCAGTCGAGGTCGGTCCGGCACTCGATCACGAAGGAGGACGTCCGTTCGTGCGATCGCTGCGTGCGGCGATGCTCAAACGCCCACTGGGAGGCGCGGATCGTCGAGGCGTCGCCAGGGCAGTTGAACGGAGAGGCGCTGCAGAAACAACTCGAGGACTACCGGAAGGCCGTCGAAAAGCAGCAGAAGGAACCCAACTACCAGCTGAGTGCAGGGAGTTTGGCCGATACCAGTGAGCGTTTTTTCCGTTCAATCTTCCTTACTCTTTCGACTTGCAGCCGTCGCCGGCAGCTCGCTGTTCGAAATCTCGCAGCAACTCGGCCGCGCCCGCCGCCTGACCGCCGACGAGCGCCGTTCGACCCTCCGGAAGGGATGGCGGTCGGCCAAAATGTACGAGCGGGAGCTGGAGTTGCTGAAGGGCGACGTGAAGGCGGCATTGCTCCAAACGGTTTGTTCCTTTCATCTTTTGTGAATATATCTGCTGCTCCTCTTTCAGATCACCTTCCGGCAGGGCGGCATCCTGGACGGGAAGTCGGAGGAGTTTCTAAACGCCGTCAAAGCGGTGAACGAGAAGTACGACCGTCGGAAAGTTGTCAGTTTCTTCCCTTCTTTGCCTCTACTCACTTCTTTCGTTCAGGCAGCGGAAGAGGCGTACCGCTCGAAGTTGGACTACGTGAATCGCAGCTACCTCGCGAATCTGGACATGGCCGAGAAGACCGCCAACCGCCGCATCGAGGAGTACACGCAGCAGCGGCTGAAGGCCATCGACGAGAAGCTACGCGAGTTGGGTTGCGAGGGACCGGGTACGTCCGTTCACTCCTTTCTTTCACCGTTCTTTTCGCTTTAGACTACGAGCTGCCGAAGCCCCAAATCCGCCTGCAGCCGTCCAGCTTCTGCCAGCTGAAGTTCGCCGACGGCTTCGCGGCGGCCGTTCTGCCCGTCGCCGCCGGCCTCAAGGCGGAGGTGCGGAAGGCGGAGAGGGACGAACTGCACTCCTTCCTCCTCTTCGGGAAGCCCAGCAAGCGGACGGACGCCCTTGAAGAGTTCTCCGTCGACAAACTGCCGTCCTCCGCCCACCGCATCTCCAGCAGCCTCACTCATCGAAAGAACGAGCACTCCTGATCATCCCTTCTTTCTCTTTGTTTGTAACGAACTGCCGAAGGAATAAAGTTGATTGGATGAAAGGTTAATTCGCGATTTATCGGACACGAACAAGCGAATGGTGAGAGCAGAGACCAGTGGAAATCGCAACGAACAGACGGGGACTTGCTCGTTGTTGTAGATCTGCATCGCAATCGAATCGAAGGACCGATTGAGGGTCGAAGTACCGGATCTTCCCATGGGTCGACGGCCTGAAAGAAGGGGAGTGATCAGAGGTCGAAGGCGGTGGAACAAACCGTTGAGAAGACGGCCGGCTCTACTCGTCCGCTTGGCAGTTGCGGGCTTCCAGGTTCACACTACCGACTTCTCCGATGCAGCCGTCTGAAGAGGGCAGTGATTCAAAAGAGACGAGCGGGAAGAACTCACCCCTCCGTCCGAGGCGGCTTTTCTTGGTGTAGTGCCCATCGTTCAGTCCCAGTGAAGAGCGATGGCCACTAAAAGTGCGGAGATCAGCGAGTGGGCGAAGATCTCCAACGGAACTCACGCTTCGCTCTCGTTGCCAACTTGTTTGTAGAATCGGTTCTGATTCGCAGGTCTTCGCGCCAATCAAACGCAGCAAACGAGGGATCTGAAATGAGCGACTGTGAGCAGAACGGGGTAAAAAGACGAGCACCTCTTCTGACCGCCCTGCTGGTTGTCTTGTGTACTCATCCTTCCAGTCGACGCACATGATCGGAGCAGATTCTTGAGCTTCTTCGCCCGTTTCCAGCACACGGGTCGCTGTGATCCTTCAGTCAGTTACGAATGGTTGGGACCTCTATTGGAGGATCTACGAGGCGGAAGAAATGAGTGGAAGTGGGAGGAGGGCGGAAGAACAAACCCGCAAGCGGCTCCTCCATGCAGCGGTTAGTGTGGCGTCCGATGCGACGGCCGAGTGGGCAGCGGGCGTCCTGAACGAGAGGAAGCAGTGGATTGCGGGGAAGCTGCTCTCCACCGACTTCTCTACGGCGGCTTGGTGTTCCTCGGCCACTTCAGTCACACCCGGTCGTTCCAATGGTCGGCGGCTTCCTCGTTCGGCCTCTTGATGTAGCGGTGTGTGCGGCGTCGCAGGGAGCCGCCATCTGAAGGAAGGAGTGATCAGAGAAGGCGAGTGGAGGAGCCAAACCTTTTTTCGTCCATCGGCGCCGGATTTCGCCGAAATCGAGGACGGCGTTCAGTTTGAGGCCGGGGGTTACTGGAAGCGGCAAGTGGATGAGTGGAGGCGTAGCGATCGGAGCAAACTACCTTGCTTCTTGCGGCCCGTCTGGTACACAGAAATAAGAGGGAGGCAAGGCCCAGCAGCCGACGGGAGGAGCAGAGCGACGGCCGTTGAGCCGACCGCCGGCGGGGCGGTCGCCCGAGGGAAATGAGCGCGTTCGGCGCCTCGAGCCCCGACCTCGCTTCTGCGCGAGGGGTCTCGAAAGGAATGATTGGGCGACGTGGACACGAGCAACCGTTTCTCTCACCCATTCCCTTCCGCTCATTCCCCTCCCCCCACTCTCGCCTCCCGTCCGCCCCGCCGTTCGGCTGCTCGCCGCCCGCTCCGCTCGGCTTTCGTCCACCGGCTTGAGGTCTACTTCGACTTCCACAACCATGGGCTCTGCTTTCATTGGTCAGTTGATTTGAGGCGAGTCCCCTGCTCCCTTCTCTTCTGACGTTCTTCTCTTTAGACTCGTTTGTTGGCGGCCGCCCGCGCGGAAGCCTCGGCTTCCCCGACCGTCTTCTGCGATCTCGCGGGCGTCGGTTCCACGCGCCGTGTGGGGCCTCACTTCGCGTGCCGTCAAGAAGTGAGTTCGTGCTCCTCGCTCTGCTCGCGGTCTGATCACTCCGCTCTTCAGAACGGGCGGGAAGCCCCAAACGGCCGTGGAACGCCGCTCTTCTGTCCAACTGGTGAGTTCTTTCCTGCACCGCCTTCTGACCACCGCTTCGTTTGCAGATCGTCTCGTGCGGAACGCCCATCCGAAGGCCGCCTTAGATTCGACGGGCGCCGGTGCGAAGTAGGAGGAGAACGACACTCAAGCATCTGCTGTTTGTTGACTGTGATTAGCGCAATTGTTGGCTTGTTTCTGTTGATAAACTGCGTGTCTGTGATTGGGGCATCGTCCTCTCGAGTACAAACAGAAAAGAACGAAGTTCGTGCGGCCATCACAGCCTCTTCTAATCGATTTATTTGACCTCAGGGCCTTTCGAAGCACCTAACAAGGCAGTCGGTTAGATGAAAGACAGCAAACACGCGAACAAAGCGAAAATAAGGCCGAAAGAAGCGGATCGTGGGCAACACCCGAAATTGGCCCCCGTTTCCTCGTCTTGCAGCTGCTCGTTGGTCGACTCTTGCGCCTCCTCTTCGTCGCTCGGAGTCGCTTCCGTTGCTTCTTCGGCTTCGACTTCCTGTTGCTCCGTTTCGTCCGTCGGCTGTTCGTCGGGCGACTCGGGAGCGGCGGTCGGAACTTCGGGCGGCGAATCGGAGATCTCGTTGCCCATTTCTGCTTCCGTGAAGAGCGGGCGCTCCTCCTCAAAGCGGTCGTCCATCGGGGGCGGCGATGTGGTCCAGCTCGTGGTTGGCGGAGGCCTCGCCGTGGTCGTTCGCGAGGAGCTGGGCTTCGGCTTCGTCGTTCGGGACCACGAGTGATGTTTGTGGGTCGTCCGGTCACGTGTTGCCGCGTCTGAAACACGAGTGATAATGGAGCAACCAAAGAAGAGGGTTCGCTTACCGAAAGTTGGCAAACGTTTGGCGTTCATTTGCTTCAGCGACCTCTCCGAAACGATGCCGAACTTCGCGATGTACGGGAGCTCCAGCACGCATTCGGCCGAGTAGTTCGCGTGCCGATCGGAAATGTAGGCACGCGAGCGGAAGCCATTTAGATTCTGAAACAAGGCAAACTGTGGATTTCGGCCCTCATTTCTCGCTGCTCACGATTCGTTGCGCCTCCGAAATGATCGTGACGTTCTCGTCGGCACCCAGCGAGTTTACTCGGTAGTTGCGGCCTTCCGCGTCGCCGCGAAGTGGTCGTTGCCGATGAATGCGCGCCTTGTGCGGCCGAAATAACGATGGATTGATTTCGAGTGGCAAAAAGAAACCAACTTGAAGAGGAGTTCGTGAGCACATGTGGTGGAAACATCTTTGTCTCGCTTGTGCACGCTGTACAACGCCTTCCGTTGAGCGTCCAGCGAGATTAAGTGCTCGCCCGCTTGTCGATTCATGAAGCCCGTTTCTGAACCAAGGGATCGCGTTTGTATGAAGCAAAGTAAAGGAACGGACCTTCAGCGAAGTTCTTTACCACGAACGTCTCCAGCGCCTTCAGGTAGCCGTTCGGATCGAACTTGAACTGCCGAATGGTCCAGAAGGAGCCCGCCGACTTCGGATCAATAAAGTAGATGACGTCCGAGTAGGTGGAGTCCATAAACGACAGCTCTGAACCGGCATTCCTTTGGGTTAAACACACAAATGAACAATCGACTCACCGGGCTCCATCGAGAAGTTCGCGTTCGGCATGTAGGAGCAGACCGCGTAGCTGAGCGAGTTCAACAACGAGTAGCTAAAATCACGTCTGATGGACCGAATCGTGGGGCGTAACAAGCGGGTGGGTTGAGCGCATTCCACTCACCTGAACACCGCCTCCCCGACGAGAGCATTCGGCCGAGGGAACTCAACGGCCAGAGTGCAGATCTGATTGTTGTGTCGCTTGAAGAGCAGCTGGATGCCGATGTTCCCGTTGAGTTTGAGGGTGCGCCAGTGGAGTTGAACCAAATGCGGAAGGCAGTAGGTGAGCTGAGAGCGGACGTCCGGCAAGTAGGCCAATTGATTCAATTGGTCCGCTCGGGCGAAGATCAGCTGGCAATCCTGCAACAAAGAGCAATGCAAGACGCAAACAAACGAGGACGCACTTGAATTAAAGCGAAAACGTAGAACTGATCGCCGTTCCGTCGGCCCAACTCCACCAGTTTGTGCGGATTGCATTGATTGAACTGGTCACTCGTGTGTGCGCGGAGGAAAGAAGCAAGCAGGACCCCAACGAGCACGAATTCTCGCATCGTTCAGTCGTCTTGTCGTCCAATCGTTGCGGCCACCAATCGAAATCCTGACGAGTCGAACGGCCGCATCGAAAGCCTAAACGAACGAGTGATCAGCGCGTGAATGGCCAGCGTTCTCGACGAGGAGTGACCGTCGAAAGTAACAAGTAGACACAACTTCAACTATTTTCCTCGCAATTAACATCCTTCTTGGTCTTTTGCCCTGGTTGTGAATCCAAACAATGAACATGGAGCAAGGGAAGTCTCCCGCAATGCGAAGGCCAAAAAACCCAAGGAGAAGACGGAGCGGAGTGGACGTCCACTCGCTCATCAACTTCCGTTCATCGTCCGGCCGGCCGCTAAACCGAGCGGACGGAAGGGCGTCGTTTTGATTTTGTTTTAAATTCTTCTGACAGTTCGCCCGGCCGACCACCGGAATCGCCGGCGGCCTCGAGGGAAACGAACAGATTTTCGCCATTTGATGCGCTCCCGTTCCCGCCCCGCTGCTGCAGCTGCCCGCCCTTCTCGCACGCAGCAGGCAAATGACTACGGTGCGCAGTCGACGGCGAGCCTCCCGACTGCCGATCCAAAAGGAATCATCAATCCGAATGAAGAAGCGAGAGCTCCACTGCGGGAGGAGTGGGCCGTAAATTGAAGCTCGCAATCGTCAATTCGGTTCCTCATCCTGTCGATTTTGTTTGTTTTTGTGCCCTTCGCCGCCGCCTTCACCGCAAACAACGAGTGTCCGTAAAAAACAGTCAGCCGTCGATGCGGCGGCTTAGCGGAACGCAACGAGCGGATAAATAATAGCCCGAAACGCGGCGGGCGGAGTTAAAACTGTCACAATTGATGGTCCGCGCGAAAACCGCGCCCTTCCCGTCGCTGAAGCCTCACGCGCCACGCCCCGCCATTTCCGCGGACGTTTCACTTCGAATTCCGTCGATTATTGGCGAAGATAAGCGGGACGCTGATGGTGGAATTGAAGCAACTTTTGAATGCCGTCAGAATAAAAACAAACAAAATACGTGAATCGATACTGACATCATCCTCCGTGCGTTGAACAAAGGTCGCTCTAAGGCAAAAGGTCAAGCGGATCCCGACTTCTGACTCGTCCACAAACATCTCCTCCATTCGGAGGACGTGAGTGAGGGAGCGAGAGCAGAGTTTGAGGAGCGCAAATCGGGTCGCTTCCTGCCGCCGTTCATTTGCATAATTTCCGTTTGTTGTGGCCGAAGCCGTCGAAACACGCCGCCGTGTCGCCGAATGCACTCGGATGTGGGACCAAAAACTCGTTTGGTTATGCCGAAGAAAAACTCACTTCGAACTCATTTCTTCGCGACGTCCGTCGACCTCCGAAATCTGCCGTCCTCCCTCGATCGTCTCACTGGATGTCCGTTAGCAGACGAACGGAAAAAGCTTGCAGTCGAATATCTAAAGTCACCTGTCGTTTGCCAATCAAAAGAAGGCGCAATAATCGAAACACCGGGATCAGTTACAGTATCTCGTTTCAAAGAGCGTCAATCTCATGAGCAGAGCAAATGTGGGCACGAAGACATCAACGACCAAAGAAAAGGAAGACGCAGAACAGACGTGTTTTTACGAACGCGTCCAAACACCCGCAGTTCACACGCCTACTGACCTGTAAACCGACAGAAAGCGGAAGAAGCCGAGGAGAAGAAAGGGATGAACAAGGGGCAGAAGTGGGGGACGGCCGAGTGGAAGAACTTTTTGTATGTCCGTCGCTGTTGTTCCGCTTATTGTCTTCTTCGCGAAGATGTCCGTCCGTAAGAGCGCGGCAGTTGGAGGGGGAATGCACGAACTAACGAGCGTTCGGCCGCGCTCATCTCCTCATCGAGTTCAATTGTTTCAGCAGACAGCACGAAACCGCCGGTTCCATGGGAGACGTTGCGATTTGAAAAAGCCGCAAGATTGGTAGAAAAAAAGTAGAAGTTGAAGCGAACATGAGTTCAATTCTACACGAACATCTCACGGGCCACTTACACTCCACGTGCTCTTCTTTCAGTTCGATTCAACACAGCAGAAAGAACAAAAGACGTCCGTGAGGCAAAACAAGAGCGCCTCATCGAACCCAACGGAAATTCGATTGGAAACAAGTGCGAAAAATCGTCGACTTGTGGGGCGGCGTCTCAAAAACAAGGCCCGGCGAACTTAACCGAATTTCTCCGCAATCCCAACATCCCCCCGGCCGCTCGTTGCAGCGCGAACGAAGTCGATGAGGCCGAGCGAGCGGTTAGCGGGCGGGTGGGCGACTGGATTGAATACTCGCGGATTCCCGCCTCTAACGCGCCGCGCTGCCCGAATCGAAATCGAGCGCCGCTGGCCGGCCTGAATGAACAGGAAGGAAATCGGAAGCCGCAGCGATTAGGCGCTCGTTGCGCACCAAACTCTCCCGCTCATTCGACGAGCGCAAGACTAACGGGACGAGTTTGGAGCCAGAGAGCTCCTTGGAGTTGAATTCGTCTGGATTTGGACAAAAGCAGGTGGGGAGAATGAACGTTCTTACTGCCGTGTTGTACAGCGAATCGAAGGCAATCAACGTTGTTTATTAACTCGACGGAATCTCGCTGTAAAGGGCAGGCAAGAAAGGCAACAACAAACGGAAAGTGCTCGCAGAATGATTGGCAAGTAGATTCAAATAGAAGATCACCCGTAATCAACGAAATGGCGATCAGAGTCTCGCTTATCTCCTTTCAGCGGCCTTCTTATCTCGCATCTGCTTGAGCATGTGCTTGTTCTTCATGCTTCTGCCGGGCGGATTCGGGACGGCCGACGGCTGAGAAGTGAGCGGTTTGGAGGCAGACGGTCTTAAAGCCGAAACAGTTAAGTTAAAAAAGGGATCCTTGTGGATTTACCCGGGAACTGAACGCTCATTCTGGTAGCCGCGTTGTTGATCGACAACGTTCGAAAATCCGCTGCTTGACGGCTGCTGCAAACACGAACAAATCAGAGGTCGACCAAAGAGGTGAAGTTTTACATTGGCGAACGACTGGACGGGCGGATTCGTCGCGTTCGGCATCGGCCTCGCGTCGTCCTCGTCCAGAAGGTCCTCGTCGTCACAATCGCTTCAAAGGTTGAATTAAAGCAAGAGGAAGTTGAAGGAAACACACTCGTAATTGAAACGATCCTCGTTCGCGGGCGCCTTCTTGGGTTCTCCCGAGTGCTTCAGGCGGAACGCCTCCAGTCGCTCCGCGAAGCCCACCGACCAGTCGATGTCCGTCGTGTTGCACCGAGCACGCATCAGGATCTCCACTTTGGTCGACATCGGCGGCTTCTTTCGCGGCTGAAAGCGGGCGGAAATCGAGGAACAAGTGAGCGAAAGAAACGGACTGGAATCCGGGCGGGAGTCTGAACGAGATCCTCGTGCTGCGCGTTGGCCGCATCGAAATCTTCGAGGATTTGATGCAACTCTTGGGCGGACGGCAGCTCCGCGTTCGGGTCGAAGATGTCGATCGAGCCGAGCGGGAAGAAACACCGGCGAACGTACGGCTCGCGAGTGTACGGCACGCGGACGAATTGCGGTCGATCATCTCCGCACGTGGCCATCGGAACACGAGCAGTCGGCAGCCAGAAGAATCAAACGATTAATGATGCCGAGCGTTGGTGAGCGGGCGGAGCAGAAGCTTTTCGTTCATTGGAGCAAACGGAAGGCCAAGCAGAACGCTCGTCAACCATCCACTCAAGAGCAAAGAAGACGGTCTTCTGATTACCGTGAGCTCAAGTTCCCTTCTTGCCCCCGACTGTCTGCAGCAACGATCAACACGGTCAATTTATTCAATCAATCAGCCAATTGGAATCAAAACATGAGGCAAATTGGGGAGACGGCCGGGGGCGGAGGAATTTGTGACGTTTGAGGGGGCAGAAGAACAAGAGGCTTCTTTTCGTTTAGTTTGCGGTAGAGAATTAAATACCTGGTTAGATAAACGGAGATTAAAGCGGTCGATCGTTGTGAAAATGCGGTAGTTAGAGAAAAGCAGAGGGAACAAAGGGGAATCGGAGAAGTGGACGTGGAATACTCTTCGTATTCCTCCACGAGGATAAACGGACGGGAGCGGACGAACAGCCGAATGATTGCACTTTCTTCAGTTTACTGCTTAGGCGCCGATCTGCGCGGTGGGGTCGTTGTGGAGTCCGGTGCGGTAGATCTTGATGCGCGAGAACAGGGTGGCGATGCCGGCGGCCACCGGCTCCAGCACGTTCAGCACGACGGTGCTCCACAGCTGCAAGAAAAATCATGAGGAATGAGCGCAAGGTTGTTGGTCCACTCACCTTGAACAACCAGCCCGCGGGGATGGAGAGCAGGCGGCCGGCCGGAATGATCACGAACACGCCGAGGGCGGAGACCAACGCGAACAGCAGACCGAACAGGAAGGCGGCCGGAACGCACAGAATGATCGTGAAGACCTGAAAGAATCGGCTGATTGCTGTCCGGTCACTTGTCCGCTTACCTTGTAGAAGAAGTTGCGAACTCCCGTGAAGATCGAGTGCGTGACGCGCCACACGCCGTTCAGCGAGTGCAGCGCGTCGGCCTCGGCGAACACCTCGGCGAAGCTCAGGTCGAGGGCCGTCTGCAGGCCCTGCTCGTCGCGACGCGTGTAGTCGACGCCGAAGGTCGTGCCCTCGTTGCACGCGGTCTTGCACGGTCGCTGCCACCAGTGCGACTTCTTGGCCGGCGGCACGTTGTTGTCCTCGGCGGCTCCGGCCTCCTTCTCGACGGGCGCCGTCTTCTCCGCGCCGTCCTCCGCTTTCTTCGGGCCCTGTAATCATCAGCCGTTAATATGAAGTTCGTTGTCTATTCGGATGTTTGTTTGTTTACACAGCCCTCTCGCTCCTCGTTTGTTCATTCCCAAAAGTCCATTAGAGCACAGAAGGCGCTAATTGCTGCACTTTTCGTGCGTTCGAGTGGCCGCAGCGCAGTTGGAAATCGTGGCCCCGAGTGGTCAGCCAATCGGAAGATTTGCGGAGGTTTGTTCCCTTGACAACATCCGAGAACTCCCTTCTCTATTCTTCATCGCTTATTCGCGTATGGATTGAATCCGAAATCACCGCAGGAATTCGTCTGTTGGACTGAAACGAGAGGATTGCGCAATCCCGAATAAATCTGTCCACTTTTACCGCCTGAAGGCCGCTTTGCAAACTCCGGGACGCGTTCGAGCATAACCGATGGCCCTTCCTTCCGTTTGCCGACTTTCTTCGAGCGGAAAGCGGGCCGCCGGCGCTCCCAACGGATCGAAGTCCGCAACTTGCTCGTCGCACACAGCGGGCGGCTCCCCGAGGGACTCGACGATCTTCGGCGAGATCTGTCCATTGCAACAATGAGGAATGACCGCTTTTGGATTGAATTCAAGCGACAGCTCGTGGGAAACTCGCCCCGCACTCACCTTCCGTTGCCACCATTTCTTCTTTTCGGCTTGCGTGATTTCGGCGGTCAGCGGCTGCACGACGACCTCCGTTTGGACGTCGCTCACGGCCGGCGCGTCGGTGTCCAGCTTCAGAGGCGTCTGCTCGCCGCCGAGTTCGATCTTCGTCTCTTCGGTGGTCATCGTGGACGGCCGGTGGGTGTTCGTTCGCAAGGACGAGTGTTGTGCTGGCGACGAGGAGTGGGGATCACTGGAAGAAGGCAGGAATGAGGAGGAGAAAGAGCACGAAGCACAAAATGAGTTCATTTGCACGACGCGAAGGAAACTGTACGAATGAACGCGTCGAATCCGCGAACATCCCGCCGCGTGCGACGATTGCGGGTGGATCGCCGCTGGAGTCGTGGTGCGTCGAGAGGGGACGCCGGCGGGAATCTCGATTAATCCGGCGGGCGACTCGTGAATCCGCGCCGTCCGAACACGCGCGCAGCAATCACTGCGAAGACGACTCGACAAGACTACCGTCTCGTCCGCGCAACTCGCAAGAACGCGCGGCCCCCCGATGCGAGCGTCGAGCGGACGTGGGCGGTCGGCTCGGGAGAGTGGACGGGAGGGCGAGTCCGGCCTGCCGTTTTTGCCTAAAACAAAGCCCCCCTCGCGCGTCCACAACGGAAGCAGACGCCGCCCCCTCGCTCGCCCGAAATGACCGGCCGCGCGTTGGGCGGCGAGCGAGCGGAGCGGAAAAACGCGAGTGGACGAGTGGGCGGCACCGAAAAATCGCGAGCAGGGCCGCCCGGTGGACGCACTCGCGTCGCCCTGGATCGGGCCGCAGCTCACGAGGACAACCGAAAGTGGCTCGGCGAGCGGCCGATTCGGCGAAATCCGGTCGGACGTGTCGAAAACGAGGATTTCGGGTCGATCGAAATTGGATTGCCGTCCGGCTTGCGAGTCGACTCCAAACACACGTCAGTAGAAACAATTCGCTTTGTTGCTTGCAAGTGCAAAGCACATCGAACATCCCGACTGCTTCTGTCAATCCCTTTCATTTGACCTCTGTTGCGGGCGTTTCACGCACCGAGAGGGTGCAACTTCGTTCGGAAATTGACCCCCGATCGGATTTCTTCGGCGTGTGGCCGTCGCAATTAATCGCCACGCCAGCCAGTTACACGTGCGTAATGCAATTAGCGTTGTGGACGAAGCGGTCAGTCGGCAAGATGTTTGGGCTCCCCGGCGGCCACTCCGATTTCCGCCGCTCGGCTCCTTTGAGGTTCCGATTGCAGCGCGCGGGGTCGAACAACTCGGCCGCTCGCCCCCGAATGGCCGCGAGAGTAACGAGCTCGCGGTCAGCGGACGGCCGGCGATGAGCAGCAGTTGCCGAGGGAAAATAAACAAACGTCATCGGTCGGCAGATCGTCGGGAATAACGACGCGTCCGGATCATCGGCCGCCGTTTGTCCGTTGCGCGCCCCGCTCGTGGACGCGCGGATGGAATGCGGATGGCCGCAATAAAGCGATGATCGACGGCGAGACGAAAGCAGATGCCGAACGAACGGGGCCGATCGAAATCGAACGGCAGCTTCGCGTCCGGATCCCGGAATAAACACGAGAGGAATTTGTTTGATGATGCCGCCGCAGATTACAGAAGAAAATAAACGCGAGTTCGCCGTCGAGAGCTTGAAGTGGACGAAAAATCCCTCGGCTTGGCAAACGGAACGCTTGTTCGTCGCCGGCCGCTCGCTTCGCAGGCGAGCGGCCAACCGGAAGCCACACCTTTTGGGTCCACTCAAGTGCGCAAATGGACCGCGCGTCCTTTCGGCTTGCCGCCCGCTCGCATCGCGTGTGCGGCACGCAAATCCGGGGATCGAGAGCACGCGGCGGGGCGCCGAGTGCGCTTTCTCGACGACGAAGAGGAGATCCCGGAATGCATCGATCAAATGACACGCACACGATCCCTCTGATGCCGAACGGGGAGCTCACTTGTGGCCCCAACTGCAAATAATCCCGCACGGCATCCCCTCGCCCACCCGCCTTGCCGGCGGGTCTTTTCGCTTTTTGCCGAAAAGGAGGTGCGGCCAACCGAACGCCCTCATTATTCCCGCCGCTTGCCCTCCAATTTGCACTCGATTGCCGACGGCCCCTCTTGGGTGCGTGGCCGGGATAAATGAGCTCACTAATTGGCCGCGCAGAAAGATGAACGCAAAGTGTCGTCTATTGCGAGCGAACAAGCGAAACGATTGCCCAACGAAAACATCTGTGCCTTGATTGAAATCGTGCGCTAATGTATGCGCATTCCCGCAATTCGATTGGAAAGGGCGAACATTGAGTAGAGCGAACGATCGCCTTGCAAATGCGTCTATTGCGGCATTCCAAAAAACTAAGGCCGAGGGCGGCATGGTACGAAAACACCTGGACAAGCCCGTTGCCCTTGCGGCTTTGGACGAGATGGGCGGATAGATGGACGGCTTATGTGTGGGAATAGCCGATTAGGGACATGCTTTAAGGACGTGAAACTGCCATCGTCTTATCGCAGACGCAACTTGTGTGCATAAGTGGGATTAGACGACGGCAACGATCACAAGCGGGCGGTTGGCTTGGAGCAAATATCCGGCCGGATTTCCGCCCCCAGACAGAGTTCTTCCGAAAGCCATAGGTGATCTCATCTACACAGGATGCTCCCGAAAGACAACAGCAAACCTGAAACGATCCTTTTCGAACGAGGATTTGTGGACGAGCCCCGCGCGCGCATCTGTCGGCCTGTCGGCCGCGCGAACAAATCCGCTCGGCCGGCCGTCGTTGATGGATTTATGTTCCTTCGGGTCGTCGGCCTAATTGTAAACAGGCGCGCGCACGGGAAATCCGCCCGCCACTTGCCTCAACTGCCGACTCCCCGACTCGGCAGCCGAAAACAGCCGATCGAGCGACTCCACTGCCGCCCGGCGCCAACACAAACGATCGCTTCGTGCGGAATCCAGGAAGTGGGTTCATTCACGCGGCAACACGTCAAAACGCATCGATCTCATCGTTTTGACCGCAAAAAGAGCATACAATAGAGAATTCAAAGCGACTCTCACGCTGAGCACCTAGAGCAATACACAAGCTGTTGCTTCGAGTACGCTCACTCTTCTCATGCACTAGGAAGGAGGACCGAGTAGAACACGACTTTCTTGCACCCAACAACAAGCGTTTACGGAGAGTTTGGAGAAAGAACATGAATGAAACGAACAACAGCCTCAACTTTTGCCAGCTTTGGTGCGAACACGTTGACTGGACCCACGAGGGGGTAACCTTGGCATCTTTCGCAGCTTTTCACTCCTCGCGCTATCGAAAAGAAATTGCCGCCGATCGGTGGGCAAAGAGCACGAGTCAAACGGTTACCCCGATCTCCCCCTACTTTTCGTTGGAATTCTCCCGCTTGCTCGTCGACTTCAACCCGAATCCCCGATGATTCGATTGGACGTTTTAATTAACCGCCGCGAACGGTTTCATTTTACGAAAAGCGGCCACTCGACGTCCAGACCCCGACGAACGGCGGGAGGGAGTTGCGAGTGTTGCCGACCGACCCGCAGAATCGTCGAAATTAAGCGCCCGAAATAGAACGGCCGTGTCGACGGCATTCGCGCTGCAAAGAACGTTCCATTGAGTGATGCTGGAGCCGCAATCCAATGGTTGCAGGACGAGCACTCGTTTCGCAGCACCCGACGAACCGCCCCGAAGACGAAACGCTTCATCCGCAATTATCTCGCGGCCCTGCAGCGGAGGATTCTTGCAGCCGAAAGCGGCGACAAGCGATGAGATGAACGGGCAACCGGGGGCAATGCGGGCGAGGAGTGTTCGAGGGCACAAACCGCGAATAACGACCCCCGCAAACTGGCGAAGTTAATTTCGGTAGAGCCGGCCGCGAGCAATGGCCCGTTGCGGGGAACGGCCGAAGTGAGCGAGCGAACAGTTCCGGGCAGAATTGATGCCCACGCCGGAAACAATGCGCGCCGTCGTTGTGACACGCCCGCCCTTCCCGCCTGCCTTGATGGATTTCATTTTGCCGAGTGGTTTGACGGTCTTTCGGTTTCTGCCGCCCCTCGAAGTTTCGTGGGCGCAACAGGAAGAAAACGGTTGGCTTGTCACGATTTGGGCCGTGAACCGACCGGAAGTCCGCGCCCGAGTGGACACTTTCGAAACCGAAAGAAACACCCGCTCAAACGAGAAGGATTGGGGATCTCATTCATTCACAAAGCTCTAAGAAATCAGCAAGAAAAAAGAATTCTTGTACCGATTAGATGAGGACTCGTCTATTCTCGAAGCGTCTCCCCCTTCGCACTGACCACAAATGAATGAAGGATGGGCGGTCAAAGAAACACTGGAAAACAAGCCTCTACTTCAAGGCGTGTTTTCTTCGTTCAATTCATTAATGCGAGCATCACAAGAGCCCGGCCAGAATGACCACTCGGAAACAAAAGAAGCTTCTTCGCCCCACGTCTTTTGTCCACTTTTCGGCCATTTGTTGCCCATCGGACGAGGAATCGCGAATTCATCCAAAAACTTGCTCGCTGGGCTTTGGAGTACGGTAGACGCCGCAAGCTGGAATAGCGGCTGGAGTTAGGGTAAAGAAGACACAAGCATTTCTAGCTACAAAACTGTTCAACGATCCTTTCGCTACCGATCGAAATATTTTTGTCGAACGTCCGCGCGGAACGTGTCCCCTAATTGACAAGATCAATGCCCTCTGATGTGCCCAATCGGAACATAAGTGATGCCGCTGGTTAGCGGCGAGTGAGCGAATGGACGTCAAGCGGAATGCCCGCATGTGACTCGAAGCAACCTGCCGAACACCCATTCGTCTTCATTCATGACGCGACTAATCGCTTTTCTGCAGGCGGATATTAAAAGCCGAAGGTCGAAAGCAGTGGAAGAGGAGGGAGCGAAATGAAAAGACCCGCCCATCTCTATTGGAACGTCGCCCGAGCAGAAAGAACGAGTCCAATCCGAAGCGGACATTCGGGCACGGCGCCAAATCGCAGCGGGCCGGGGCGGAATCAAAACAAAAAGAAGGGGGACGGATTGAAAGGTCGTGACATGACATGAAACAATCGGCAGAACGAAAAGAAGGCGGAAGTTTCGAAATCCCTCAGCTCTCTGCGGATTCACGAAAACTTGCGAATGTTCGACAACAATGCGGGGACCAAAACACTTCAAAAGAGCCTTCAATTGTCCTTTCCGGGATGTCCGAAAGCACGTGCAAACGATTGAGCGACCAGAGTGTCCGCAGTCGAGCGGTCAAGCCGGCGGGGACGAGCGGTAGCAAATGAATGCGGGAGAAACATTTGGAAGGGCAGCCATGAGAGCAGCAAGAAGATGAATGCTTCAAAATCCATCATTTTCTCGTAGCATCGCTCCAATTAGCGTGCGGCAGGTGTGATTAATCGCAGAGGATTGACGAAGCGGGTGAAGACCGCTGGAAGATTCCGTTCGATGATGTCCAGCGAGTTGTTTCATGTCATCTTCTTGTATTCCTGTTTACAAAAGAAGTGCCCACGCGGTGAAATGTATTTTATCTAGAGCAAAAAACAAGCAACTAAAGACTCCTCGACCGTTCACTTCTTCGGGAGGCGCGGCCGGAGCACAACGGGCGAGCGGACGAAGAGGACCTTCTGCCGTTTGGGACGACGGGCTTCCGCTCCTTGCAGCTCGTCTACGCGCTCTTCGTCTTGTTGGCTCGTGGAGTGCGGGTTCGCTGAAATCACTCGACGATCAACGAGAATCCCCGCCCGCACTCACCCGCGGCCGACGTCGAGGGCGGAGGTTCGAGCGAGCCGTCCGCCGCTTCGCCTCCACCGGCGCCCTCCGCGGGCTCGGGCGTCTTCGGCGCGCCCGTCTGCTGGCCGCCGTTCGTGTCCGAGTTGATGGCCGAGTCGCCGCCTAAAAAAGGGAGGCAATCGATTGGACAAAAGAAAGAACTCACTGTTTTCCGAGATCCAAATCGAAGGCGGCATGCGCCGCTCGAACGGCGACGCGGGAACGACGTACGTGCGGCCGACTTCCGAGGGCCGCGTGGTCACGTCGAGCGACGAATCGCCTTGCATCGCGGCGCCCTTCGCCATCGCCACCTTCGACGGGGCGGCCGACCGCTTCATTTCGGATGGAACAAATGAGAAGGGAAAACGAAACGAGTGAGCATTTCCTTTCGCTCTGCAACGGAAGTGCAAATTTCTATCTCTTGCGACTCGTCGACGTGCAGCGAGGAATGAAAGGAAGCTGTCTTGATTACACGACTGGAGTCCTCGACCGCTCGCAACTCTTTTTAGTGCGACTCCCCCGTTCGCTTCCCGTTCACAAACCCGGAAAAACGGTCGATCCCAGCGCCTGCTACTCAAAACAGTTGAAGGGCAATGACTATTCGCCCATCCACGGGCAAAACGATGGCCTGGCGCCTTCAAAGATCATCCCTTCGCCCGCTGTCCTCATCGGTAGAAGAACTGCTTCTCCACTCCTCTCGCTCCACTCCTGCTCGAAGACGATTTCTTTACCAATGCACACGACCCAAGAACGAAAGCAACAAATGATCAGTCAGTTTATTATTCTAAGAGGGCAGCATCATTTGTTTCAAAACAGAGCAAAAGCGAGCAAATGTAACTTTAAAAAATCGAATAGAAAGAAGACCACTTTGAAATGTAAAGACGGCTGATCGGACGTCCACCGTGGACTCCGATCGATGGGACAAACGATCTCAATACACTTCACGAACATGCGATAGAATCAACGGCGAGCGTTGAGATCGGTGGGGGAATACAAGAGTTGAAAGGAGGACGACGAATGGAGGCGAGAAGTCGAGTGAGTGAGGCGAGTGAGGAATGGCCGAACGCACGACGAGAATCCGATCAACGCGTGTTCAAACGGGCGTACTCTTGGCTCAGGTCCCGCGGCGTGGTCACTTCGTTCAGCTCGATGTACTGCTTCATTGCAAACTGAAAGCAAACGAACAAATGATGAGGAGGATTGTTCTTTGCGGAACAAACCTGGAAGTGGCAGCTGCCTTTCGAGACGAGCTTCACTTGATTGTTCTCGATGGAGACGCCCTGCATCTTCTTCGGGAACTTGGCGGCGTAGTCCTGGAAGATGGTCGCAATGTTCGCGGTTACGGGCATCACAAGAGCGCCGTCCTGCAATCGAAATCGTTTGAAAGAAGCTGCAGCGTCTCCCGCCTACCTTTGCTCGTCGAATGGAGATCGTGACGACGCCCGTCAACGTGGACACGAGGCGGTAGGAGCCCGAGTAGTTCATCTCTTCGATCACGATTCCTGCCTCCGTCTGCGAGCCCGCCGGCACCATGATGTTCGAGTCGACGCCCCACGTGAGCACTTCGGTCTTCACGTTCTCCGTCAGGTTGTTGAAGTGGACCTCGTGCTTGAAGCCGGTCTTCAGCTCGGCAATTTCACCTGCAAGCAAACGATTGAATGAACAAAACCGAAGAAAAAGAAAGAACTTACAGGGCGTCTTCAACGTGAGCTCGGCCTCCGCTCCGAACATGAAGCCCTGCTCACGGACCACGCCGCAAACGGACTCGGTGGTTCGCTCGGTCTTCAGCGAATAGGCCTGCGGCTGCGAGGTTTTGTTCGTGAAGACGGACTTGAAGATCGTGTTGGGCTTGGCGCCGGTCAGCTGCATCGACTTGTACTCGGGATCTCCGTGCACCAGGATGAGTCGTTTTCGGTTCTGCAAGTCAATTAATTACTCCTGATTAGACAGAGGGACGGAAAATGGATTTTTGTTTGCCGGCGGTCGATTCCGGTTTGTTCGAGGATCAAAAAGAAGAAAGACAGTGCCCAAGGTCACGAAAGAAAACAAGTCGGCGTTGAGCTGCGGTAATTCACTGCTGTGAGAAGGTCATTCGCTGGGATTAGCACTCCCGAAAGGCCGTCAAAAGAAGTCAACAACGAATGGTGAACATTGTTTTGCTTTAGAGCCCCACCGTCTCGAAGAAAGAAACTTACGACAATGAACTCGGCCTCTTCGCGGTCCAAGTGCTTGAAAGCGTCGACACCCGCCTTCTTGATGCCGAGCATGTCCTTGAACATGCGCCAAGCGTAGTCCTCGAGGATCCAGTCGACGTCCACGTGTTTCTCGACATCCGGAGGGGGAACCATTTTGATTCGACGGGAGAAAGGACTAAAATCGAAGAATGAGGTGGAGATCATAAACGCGAGGTTTGACGCGCGTAACGATTCAAGACGACTAAGAAACGATTGAAACAGAAGGACTGAACAAGCATTCCAGTCTCCACTTCGATCGTCGCCCTCTCGCAGTCGGGACAACGAAGAGCGAAACAAAAGGCAGCAACGGCGATCAAAACGGTCCCCGGCGGTGAGAAAGCCGACCGAAAGGCCGTCGCGCCCGGGACGTGATGGGAATCCGCAAAGCAAAACACGCCGCCCCGTTTCGCGCATTCCGCCCGCCCTTCCTGCCAATGGCTTTCGAATGCGGCAGACGGCCGGCCGATCGGCATTGATGAGGGCGGCGACGGGACGAGCGAGAGGAATGTCCCGCTGTTTCTCGCGCACACACACGAATAGCACAAGAAGAAACGGAGAAGAAAGAAGTGTTTTCGAAAGCAAATCAATGAGAGGGGGTGTCCAAATGTGATCTTGAACGGTCGAGTGATGTGCGCGAATGAGTCACACCTCGGGGACGGCGTTTCGAAAAGCAGAAATCTCGACGTGGGCGAATGAAAGCAAGCGATCAAACGGGCGGGCGGAAAGAAGACGGCCGATCGGCGGGAGCCACCGGCCAGCCGACCGCTCGAACGGCCAAGTGCAATCGAGAACCTCCGCCCGGCGACCGCCGCCGACCGATCGGCAGTTCGAGTTTGTTTGCGGCCGCACCGCAAATACGATCCGATGCTCCCGTTCGAGCCGCCCTCTAACCGGCGTGACGGAAGACGAATCAAAACAAAACGGAAATGTGAGTCATTGAATCAGCGGAAGCACAAAGAAATTCGAAGCAACAACAAACGAAGAGCGGAATTCGCGCTCTCGTCCGCTCGTCGTCCACGTCCCCGCGGCAGCCAGTCGCCTGT